>CM067592.1:53226428-53488775 GCA_034336665.1 Luscinia megarhynchos | reverse complement strand
AGCTCAAGCAGAAACAACCTTCTCTGCTTTTGTCTTTAGCACAGAAGGCAGCCCAGGCAGAGGCAAGGCTGTCCCAGCTGCCCTCAGAGGCACCAGGAGCGGCCCCAGCGCTCTGTCCCTGCCTCAGAGCACAGGCACAGCTTCTGCAGGGAGACAGTATTACATAGCTCAGGAACATTCTCTGTCGTAAACAATCCTTACTGTTTAATATTTTTACTTTGATTAAGTTTCCTGATTCCTTTTTGAATTTTCAAATACCTCTTTTGGACACTAGATGAATGAGAAGGCTTGCTGCCAATCCTTCTACATGATTTCAACTTGCAAGAATATTTGAATAAGCTTTCAAACAGATCTTTTCTAAATATTAATTATTTTTTGTTGTAATTTCTCTTTTTTTTTTTTTTTTTTTTATGATTGGGATTTTTTTTCTTTGTCCTTTTGGTTTTGTTGGTTTAGGTTATTTAATTTCTGAAAATGTGCATTATCACATGTAGGAAATGATTGATATGGAAATAACTGTAGTAAATTGGTGATAATTCTATGCAATAATTGTAGAAGCGAAGCTGATAATTAGAAATGCAAGATTATCAAATGCTATCCCTGAACTGGGATAGTTTTGTTGGCTCTAAGTCATCTCTCTCTGCTTGTAATTGTGCTGACGTTACCAGAATTTTTTTCGACTTACCTAAGGCTGTCACTTAACAACTTTAGCTGGTCATAGTCCAAGGGTCTGATTTCACACATGTCCCCTCTATTGTTGTGGCATGGCAGTGGTAATGAAATTCAGAAACAGCTACAGCATTGGTTAAATTGGCAGGTTTGGACTGTAGTCTTGATTGCCCTTGCACATTAACTTTTCCTGATATACAGTTCTGAATACTTTTTAATGCTTATTTTATATCCTGGGCTTTGTATTTTTTTGTTGTTGTTTGGTTGGGTTTTTTTTGGTTTATGTGTGTGTTTTGTTAGTGGTTGTTGATGGTTTTAATTGCTGTTTGGAATGTGTTGCATTATTTCACAATGTCAAGGAAAATAATCTGATAGGACAATTGCTATCCTTTTCCTACTGAGAATGCTTATTTTGACATCTGGCATATTTTTTTTGCACAGAGTTTCTAATTTTTCATTTGTGCTTACACCATGGAAAACAGACAGATTTGTCTCAAATTGTCATGCTTTGGAACTTTCAACAATCAGTGAAGGTCGTGATTTCTGAGCAGCTAATAAATGAGAAGTTGTAGTCTGTCCAGTTGCTTTCTAGTTATATGCATCTGTTTAAAAGTCCTCAAGGCAGAAATTCAAAATGTCAGTGTGACATCAGTTGTGATCTCTGAACACATTAAAGAAAAAAATATTGATGTTACAACATATGCACCACATTTGTAGAGAGTTTGATCTTCTTTGTAGTGTACACTCGCTGTTTAGCCACAGGCTTTCAAAAGTGAAGTTTTATTCTGGACCTTTTTTTCCCAAGGTGTATTCTTGATCTAAGTCTTGAGAAAGCTTTTTAAATATATTTTTATCATCTCACATGTATACCCTCTATTTCCTTTTAAACAGCAATGTAAATTCTCACTGTAGCTAGATAAAGTGCAATTAACTACCCATATGCATATGTGTTTGTAGTTAATTCTACCTTTATTTTGTTCATTTTGTGATGTTCTTTTCCCTAAGGCTTCCATTTCTATTTCTGTACTCATTTTAGGCTGTATATTCATTGACATAAAGGCTTGTCTTGTCTTTACTTGCAGTGTAAAGTACCATGCTGCAACATTAATATTTCAGAGTGTAAGAGTCCGTCTAAAAGCCTCTCGTTTGTTCTGCCCAACGACCTTCGCCCAAGGTCTAAGAAGACCCCTCAAACTGCAGCTGAAAGGCACTGGCCAGGGATGGGAGGAACGCCAAGTGATTGTTCCAGGTGGTGCTCATTGGACCAGGACTGGTCTCTCATGAGACTGGTTTATACAACAAGGCTCCCACAGGTGTGAGAACAATGGACTGGTCACAAGGACTGTTGGTGTGCCTGGAGCTTGCCGTAGTGCGCTGCTCTCGAGCTGGCTGCTTGCTGTAGCGACCAGTTTCCACCTGTTTCTTGGAGCAACGATCTCCACATACAATGGTCCACAAGCCCTCCCACCTTTTGGCTAAAGGCCACTCGCTTTGGCCATGAACAATGGTCCACAAGCCTTCCCACCTTTTGGCCAGAAGCCACTCGCTTTGGAAAAGACTATAAAAACATCCTCGAAAAAAGACCCCCCGGGATCCTCCCAGACGGCAACGGACATCTATTGGCTGGTTCCACGAGGATCGTCTGCCCGTCTTGGTAGCTATAATCCCAACCCCCTTTCTCTCCCTCTTTCTGTCTCTCTCTCTTTCTCTTCGTCCCACTATCGCATTTGGTTGGCACAAAATAAAGTGCATTTGTTGCAAGAGCAACTGATTTTGTCCCTTTGTGTGTCTTTTGCACCCTGAGATTCTTAAAAGAACCTTCACATCCCCCGCTCTAACTAGGCGGACCGTGACACAGAGGAAATACTATCTTCTGACAATATATGCACAAAATCTCAGTAATAACAGAATGCGAGGCTTTTGCCCATTGCCTTAATCTCATAACTTGCAGTTTATGAGCTGTTTACTACAACATTAGGCACATGAAAGCAAAATTCTTCAATCATAATAGCTGGCTTCACTTAACGCAGTCTGCTAACAAACAGCAATTGGCTACTTCAAGTTTCTGGTTGTAAAACTCTAGAGAGCATCTACTAATAATGTAGCTTCATAAATGTTGTATTGGCTCCTTGCTTATTATATGTTTGCCATTGACTATGTATGATCCTTCTGTGGGTAATGTTTGTAGCAGTCTGGCTGGTGATGGGTATTTGTGGATGTATGCAAAATACTTGATTTAGAGCCTCCTGTCTTGAAGGGGGAAGATACACTCCATTGCAAGCTGTCCACACAGAAATGATGCACAGAGAAAAGCACTGCTGAGCTGACTTGGATAATCTCACTATTTCACAGACAAACCAAGTAAATAAAACAGCTCTTTCCTCCAATAACTTCTCTGGTGGAAAACCAGATGCTTTCTATCATATCTCTCTATATTTCTCATTAGGCAAATGCTGTAAGAATGTTTTTTTAAACATTCTTCAGCCCAAAAATGTTTATTTAAGTTTCTCTGAGGGAAGCCATATAACCTGTTTCAGACATATTCGGGGTTGTTTGTTTTTTTTTAAAGTAAACTGGGCTTCTATTTCTCTGACACCCAAATCCTTGAATTATGTGCCTGGTAAAAGTACAGGTGGTTGGGATTTTTGGGGGGCTTTTTTTTTTATTATGTGTGTGTGTGTGTGTGTGTATGAGGAAGCTGATTTTAAAAAGTGGCAAGAGACTTCAAGAGCCTTGTCGCTGGGCTGGAGGATGAAACGTACTTGTGGATGTTTTGAGCGATTTCAAATATGTGATAGATGTAGGCTCTGGTCCAAGAGGCACTGAAGGAATCCATAACCTTTTCTGGTCTTTCTGCTCCTTGAGGAGAGGCTTGTCTGTTTGGAGCTGTGGTGGGCTGTGTGTGGCTCTGTTTCAGCTCTGGCGGCAGTGGATGGGTCGGGTTTGGGGAGCTTGGGCAGTGCTGCAGGAGCTGGAGCTGGAGGAGCTGGAGCCGTCCCCGCAGGACAAAGGCAGAGCTGCTGATGGGAATTCTTCCTCACTGGCATTCCCGCTGGCAGTGCCACTGGATGGCAGCATTGGATATGCGGTGGCATTTGGCTCAGCCTCGCAACACATCAGCCGGGCGAAAGATTGATAGCAATGCAAATGTATTTATAACCACTAGAGATAGCCACCTTCCACCCCAATTAGCCTTTGAATTGATTTAGTGAGAAAAACATCTATTATGGAATAAAAGTCTTAGTGATTAGTGTTGCATTATTTCGCTGCGTTTGAAATAGCTGTAGGTAAGAGGGTCTTACAGGCATCAATAAGCTTTAATATTATAAAGTGCTTTTAGGCTACATCAGAAGCAAATTACAGGTCGATGGTTTGTTTTCTAAGTAAAGTATAACTACAGGTACAGTGAGTGTGCTGGGACTCTGTGGCATTTACAAAATCTAGCTTATGGAATTTTTCTTTTCATTCTTTCATTTTTAAAATGAATTATTTCACTGATCACAAAAATGTGCATCTTTCTGTAAGATAAAAAAATTAAGTATGTTTTGAAGCTGTTTGATTTTTTCCCCTATTTTTCCTTCTTCCCAAATGCAGTTTGCTGCAAAGAGCTTGGAGTGAGAGGACTGGTGGTGATTCTTTCTCTGGAGTGTGAATCCTGGTGGTTCATCAGGTACATCCTGACATTGGACTAGTACTGCTAGGAAAGGACACAGGAAAGAAAAGAGTCCTCTGCTTCAGCTGAAATTATTACAAGGGGCTGGTATGGTTTAAGCCTTCTAATATAAAGACCTAATTTACATCACACTGAGTTTCAATTACGTGTTGAAAATGTTATTTCTTTGAGAGGCAAAATTTCCCTGGTATTTGATAATACGGAACAGTTTTTGCTGCTTTGCAGCTATGATGTAAATTGGCTTCCTTGCTAAGGAGCACAATGTGAACAAACAGCCTTTGAAAACAGAACTGGAGCGGTAGCTGGGTGCTCAGATTCAGATTCTGCACCTCGCCCTTCCACCCTCCCCCCACTGTAAAATCTGTGCAATCTTTGCTTTCTATTTATGTATTCATTTGTGTTTGTATAAAGGATGAGGCTTAATGAAGTCTGTGCAGTCACAGCAGGATAAACCACTGTGAGATCAGATGTGGCCCTGTGCTGTGTCTGAGAGCAAGACCTTCGAGTGTTATTCTCTTCATTGTTCCTCAGTCCATCTTTATTTAATATATAGCTTATATGGGTAACATTGTACTTTCAAAATATATTGTTAGCAGTTTTACTTTTGGGAAAAATTGTATATTGTTGTGCTTTTTATGACAATAGAAAAATACTTTACTCAATCCAGCACGCTGGTTTTGGGGGCTCAAACCTTCCACTCCCCACAGCAGTTATCATGACTGTTTCAAAGCCTAGTCTGAAATTTACCTGAATTCTTAATCAGTGCTTGCATCCAGATGGCTAAATGTTTTGTTGATGCTGAACAAAGATACCTCTCCTGGTATAAAGTTTTAAATACATTTTATATGTTTGTATTTATAGTTTGCATTCCAACATTAAAACAAAGAGAATGGAGACAAAGAAAAATGATAAAAGGAGAGCAATGTTAGCAATCTTTGCCAAGAATATCTTTGAATGCACAACAGGACTGAAAGGCTTAAAATCTAGAAAGCCCTATAAAATTAGGAAAAAAAAACTAATCAAAATGAATAATTCTACTTTTAGGTTTTTTTGTAACCCTGTTTTGGGTATCTACAATGCACTGCAGCATTGATACCAGATAATGCAATGATATCCCACTTAGTCATGGTGAAGCATGCTTGACAATCAATCAAAAATCAGCTGGAAGCAAAATCTCCTGAAGGCAGGCTAGATCTGAAGGGATTTGTCCTTATTTGTATGTACATAAGTGTGAGATATTCAAGCTTTCAAAATAAATGGCACGCATGAAAACTACACTGGGATTTAAAACATATATTGTACATTCTGCAAAATATTTGCTCTAGTGTATCTCCAATTCTAAAGAAACAAGCAGTCTGATAAAAATAGGATACAGGGAGCTAACATTGGCATTGATTTTTAATTTACACAAAAGTTATTGCAAATATATATCAGTGTCAATTAAAGCAGTTTCATTGCTTACAACATATAGGAAATCAGATTCTATAATTATATTTGCCATGTGGATGGTAGCACTGTTTCCAAGGTTCAAAGGTTACTGACAATTAGCATAAGATTTAAAATTAAATTACACTAAATATTGTTTATTATACTTGCTTGAAAATTTGACAGGAGAGTATGAATGCTTAAATATAAAGAATATATTCTAGCAGCAAACCTCAGTTGTCTTTTTTTTCCCTAATATTTTCATTTTCAGATGTTTAATTTTGTATTTGTTTCATAGAAAATAGTCTATGTTCCACCTAGGCAACCAGATAGAGATTATTTACTGTAAAGAAAAGACTTTATGCAATGTTTGTAGTAGTCTGGGAACATGACAGAATAGATAAGATTAATAAAAAGTCAAAAGTAATAATCTGGAGCTGGTTAAAGATTTCAGTGGACAACAGCAAAAACAGTCAGTTCAGTCATAACTACAGGATAATATTTGTATTTGTTAGACTTTATGGTCTGATTTTTTCCCAACCGAAATTTTTAGCTCAATTTCTTCTCCAATTGTATTATATTTCTAGTGGTTAAAATATGTGTGTATGAGTTCTAAGTTTAGTGGATGCTTTTCCAGGGAAGAAAATATTAAATGTGGAAGGTCTTTCTGCAAGGATTTAATTTTAAAGCAAGTATTATGGTAGCAGAAAGCAGATTTGAAGAAGAGACACGGCTTCGATTTTCTCTGTAGGTACAATTTGAATGTTTATAGAATGGTTTCTGCAGCAATTAATGACATGACACCAGGAGTATGACACTGGGGAACCTACCCTGGCTGATCTTTGTCTTGTGCCCTGATTGGCAATCTCAGATGTGCTAAGAAGATCTGCACAGCCAGCTGAATATGGGATCTCTCCCTTTATATAGCTATGGCAAAGAAGTGGAATAGTCTTGGGCCTTTTGTTGGAAAGCATTGCTAATGCTTCTTTAAATTAGGGCAGGCTGTCAGCTGTGCTCAGAAATGTGATATTTCAGCCACTCGTGGCCTGTGAAAACACTGCTTGATGCTAATAGTCTCTTTGATTGTTGTCTCATGTCTGAGAGATTGGGAGATGTTACAGTCTGTGGTATTACCCATGTGTTGCTTGAGGTTCCTTATGTCAAGTAAAAAACAGGGATATGGCTGGAAGTTAATTAGTTAAAAATTAGCCTAAATAAAAAGCCAGTTTTCAGAAGATGGAAATCTACAGAAGTTCACTTGAGTAAAGTTTTCAGACTGTATGTAAGACTGTAAAAGTATGTCTCATATCCAAAATTTTAAGAGAGGCAGAAATGTCAGAAAATGAACGCCTTGGATTTATTTGAATTTTTTTTTCATTTGTAACAGGTGAGAGTGTTATGATAGATATTATAAAATATATGCAATATTTTACTAAGCAAGATGTAAGAAGACTTTGATTAAAACTTGCATGGTAATTTTTTCCATGTTATGGAACATAAGAAAACATGCCTTGAACTGAAGAACAAGGCAACACAACATTGTCTGAGTTAGAGTACTACATATTTCTAGGGGTATGCATAAGGAAAGTATAAGTGGATTCTGTAAGAAATAATCTGCACTTTACAAACAAGGTTAGTGTTCAAGAGGCTGTGTGAAGAGCAATTCTGACATTAAGAGAACTCAGGTGAAAAAATAAAATGCTTTTAGTCCAAGTTATTATATTAATGAGAAACCAAACTGTTTTTCAATTTCTGCTTAAAGACAAAATGCTCATTATTTAGGGAATAAGGTGTTTTTCTATTTCCTATACAGGAAAGAAGGATTATTTCTGCAAAGTATTTGGGGATCAGCAGTAACTGAGTTTGAAGCAAAGGTGAAGCTAGCTCTGAAGAAACACCATGAAATTGCAAACTGGTGATGACACTGTGCATGAAGATTAGTTTGAGGTAACATCAAGACTGTAGTCCAAAATTTGCAAAGATTTTTTCTGTTAAAGCTATGTTAACTTTTATTCTAAAATTACAAAGCCAGAATTTTAGACTTTTGTGTATACTGATTTCTGGAAAGTAAATCAATTGCAAATGCAGATAATAGGCATATGAATATTATATGAATTACTTGAACTGCTAGAGCATGTCACATTAAAAGTTGTATCAAATGTGTGCACATCCTACTGCTATGTGAAAAAACAGTTTCAAAATTCACTAACACTTTACAAGTTATAGGGTAATCACTTTATAAAAGCAAATATCATGGAAGATGTTATTATTTTTTTTCTACATGACAAAATATCTAGGGAAAAACACATGTTCAGTCACCAGCCCGAGGGAGACTACAATTTTACACACCTTGGAAGAAGAATGGGCTTGAGAAGAACAATGCAGAGGAGCTTTAGAGACTTAAAAACCTAAGACAATTGAATTAGAGACTGGGTTTTTTTGTTTGCTTGGTTGCTTTTTTTCTTTTTTTTTTTTTGTTAATTATGGTTTCTGTATATTATATTCTTTTACCTGGGAGAGAAGTAAAGTTATTTTTTGGTTTAGATGGTAATACTTAATCAGCATCTTCTGTGCTGTATCTCTTGAGAACCACAATTCTCAGTTGCCCTTTCTTGCTCCTTTCCTTTAGTATCTAAAACTTTTTCTCTTTTATTATGATAAATGATTTTATTTATCAGCTCTGTTGTGAATTTTCTTTAATGACCAGAGGCAGTAGCTAGTCTGAAACTAGAGGGATGTCTTAAAGCCACACAAACACCTAATTTTTTTCATTTGAAAACACTGAAACATACCTCTAAATAAGAAAACTGAATGTTATGCTGTGCCAACAGTCCCAGGAAATTTGATGGAATTTACTATTATAGTTGGTATTTATATAGTCAAAAATATATTTTTCTGTATTTGAATTTTTTATAGCAGAAGTAGTATACATCTTCTTGGTTTTCCTATGAGGAATGTTTTTTAGAACAAAGGGAAAAAAAGAACTAGATTTTACAATGGGCTTAAAAGAGTTTGAATTTCTAGAAATAGTTTTACTGCATGCACTGAAACAGCATGGAAAGAGCAATACTGAGGATTTAACACCTTCAATTTAAGTTACATCTATTTTTGAGAACCGGAAAAAGTTAGTCTACACCTAATACACAATTAAGGTAAATAAATTCAGTCCCTGTAATATTTATACATTTAATTTTAAGTAAAGAATGTACAGATAAGGATGTACAGATTCTTTAAATATTTGCTTTTGTAGGTTTACTGTTTAAGCATTGAGGCAGAAGAAAACACTTGTTTTATTAGAGTTTTTTTTTTTTACTGTGAGAAGTAAAGAATAGTAAGGGAAAAACTGAAGTAGAAATGAGATGGCTTTTTTTTCCCTACTTTTTTTTTTTTTTCAGTGCAGGGAGGTTAGCACTGTAATGCAGTCCAAAGATCTGTTGACTCCCTGTCAACTCCTGATCTTAAACGTTTTCATTTTATATGACTTTTTATCGCACAAGTTCAAAATTCCTGGTAAATGGCTTGCCATGTTTCAAAGATCTCTTAGAAACAGCAAGTGAAATAAAGGGGAAAAAACTTTGGGTTATATTAAGAACAATAACAATCTGATGTACTTCACTGTTGAGAATGTTTAGAAAGTGGTTGTAGCTGACAGGAATTCAAGTGGCGTAAGCATTATCAGGACTGTCACATTGTGGGCATTCTCAGAGGATACAATATGTAAGGTCAATATAGTGATTTTAAAAGGGTTAAAATGAATGATGGGAATTCAGAGGATAAATTCCACTAGATCAGGCTCTGAGCAACCTGGTCTAGTGGGAGGTGTCCCTCCTTGTGGCAGGGAGGGTTCAAACCTTTATGATGATCTTGGAGGTCCCTTCCAGCCCAAATAAGACTTCAGACTGAGCAGGAAGATAATGATGCACCTTAGTGTTGGATATGTCTCCCAAAGGCAAAAGACTCTGCAAGCAGTTTTTATATCAGAACCATTTCTGATTATTTTTGCACCTTATGGATATGAAAAAGGACTTCTACAGTAACAAGTATTTTCCAGGAGTAATTTATCCAGCGGTAGAAATCTCATAAACTTAGGTCAAGCAGGCATAGCTGATCCCCATTTGTGCATGTTTTGGCTTTCAGGCCTTGTGTTTGAATTTTTTGTATACTTTTAGGTCTGTAAGTAGTACAGTATGTACTACTTGTATAGTCTGAAATGTTTTGGACCTTGTTATACAGTAGATATCAGGAGATGCATCTGTTCACCTCTATGGGCATGAGAACGACCTTCCAGCTGCTTTGTGTTGCCCAAGGTCACAGATAAACAACATGGAATATAAGCACAGCACAATATGGCAGTTGTATGACGTTTTATGACATGCAGATAAACGTTAAGCAGTCCTTTTCCCAAGTATTATCTGCACTTACAAGCTATGCCAACCCCATTTTATAGATAGGAAACCAAAGCTGTTAGAGATTAAATCTCTGTAATTCTCTGATGTTGGCCCCACTTCGAGTATACACTGCTTGAATCTAAAGCTTCAGCCAGCAGTTCTGCCACCTAGGTCACAGGATAATTTGTGTTTTAGTGGCAGTATTAACAGGTACAATAGCATGTTGTAAATGCACTGTAAAAAATGCTTATTTGAATGAAACACTGTAGCTCATTTCTCTTTCTTTTTTTCCTTTCTCTCTTGAAAGCCATTTTACTTTGGATCCCTGGCTAATTAATTAATTAATTAATTAATGAGAGTGCCACTCTCACTATTCCTGTTTAAAGGCTAGTCAGCCACGGCCTTCTTAATACATTGAATAAGGCATAGTTAGTAAGGAGTTAAATTTTTTTAGTTTTGTTTTGTTTTGTTTTTAACTGGCTCTTCCAATTTGTGGAAATATAGAATTTGTTTCCATGGTAACTTTTAGACTTCAAGGCTTGTGGGAAGAAGACTGGTAGGTGTATGATTTAGATTAGACTTGTTGGGTTTTATTGTGTTTTAAATGTGTTTAAATTGGAACAATTTACAGTAGTAGAGATTAGGAAGGCCTGACTGTAATATTTTGCTAACATCTTTGCTATTTTCAGGTAGAAAAAATTCCAATGAAAATTTGACTCAAACTAGATTTGGTGGGGTTCTTGATAGTTTTGGGTTTTTTAAATTAAGAGAGCTTATTAAGCAATAATTGCATTTGTGTACTGAAATGTTATTTGCATGCTGCTACTTCAGAGAAAAATCACCCTTTATTTTGGAAAAATGGAACTTTTTATGAATAAATATTGAACTTGAGGCTTAATTAAATACCTTGTATTTATTGTTATTAGTTCTATATATAAGGTATTTATTTTTTTATTATTAATTAAATTGCCCAAATTACCAGCCTGTGAAAGTTCTTATACCGTTTCCCCTCAAGGTTAAAGTAGTCTGAAGGAAGATCTTGGAATCTAAAAATAGAGCTGCAGGCCCCCAGTGATTTCAGTATTATTAAATACAAATGTCAACCTGTTTTTGATTGAGTTTAAGCCATGTTTTTTATATAATGTGAGTATGGCTACTATCTTCTTATACTTGATTTTCTTCTCTTGTAGGCATTTTTAATACAAAACCCATGTAGTGGTCATCAAGATCATGCATATATGTATGTACACCTAGTCTTCAAGGCAGGCTTCAGTGCATCTTCATTCAGGGAACACCTTACATCTCTAGTGTTTTAATGCTTAAAAAATGATGGGCGATTTCCAGAGATGACAGGGATTTAGGGTTCAAAAAGTTGAGGAACCCATGACATACCTAGACTATTGATTTTTTTTCAATATTCTTAATATAAAAGATTTTCTCTGACTGAACAACTTGATCAGACCCAAACACAGCATCTGAACTGTTGTAGCAAGAGAAATGTTTGTTTTTCTGTAGCTTACTTTTCTTTGGTTAAACTAATTTTTAATGGTTTTCTTTAGCTTTCATAAGAAAAAGCTTGTACGTAAATGCATCTGTTTGTGGTTTGGAAAACATTTATTCATAAAACCAAAAGCCTTGTGAAGAGTAAGAAAATATAACATATTAAGATTTTGGAAGAGAAATCATTCTGCTAAGGAGGATTTGGCATTGCCTGGAGTTAATGAGTCATGCAATTTTACTTCTAATTTTGTTTGGATCCTCTCCATAGAATATCTTTGCTTTCCCAGGTTTTTGCGGTCACGAATATTCATTTGAGTCTACAGAATGGATCAGTCCACTTACTACTGAAACATACAAGATTAGGACGACTAATAGACAACTACTTAGATAGGATTAAATATGCCTAATTGTATGTTTTGGTGGGTCGATCTTGGCTGGATGACAAGTGCCAGCAAAGCTGCTCTATCACACTTCTCAGCTGAACAGGGGAGAGAAAATACAACCAAAGGTTTGTGAGTTGAAATAAGAACAGGGAGAGGTCACTCACCCATTGCTATCATGGCCAAAAGAGATTGGACCTGGAGGAAATTAATTTATTTCCCAACAGCTCAGAGTGGAATAACAAGAAGCAAAATTGAAACTCCAATTAGCTTCCCCCCACCCCTCCCTTGTTCCTCAGGTCAGCTTCATTCACGTCACTTTACCTCCTCCACCCCAGCAGTGCAGGGGAACAGGGGGATGGACTGTGCCAGTTCATCACACACGGTCTCTGCTGCTCCTTCCTCACACACTTCCCCTGCTCCAGTGTGCATCCCTTCCAGGAGGTGCAGTTCCTCAGGAACAGGCTGCTCCAACATGGAATCCATGCAGGAACACAAGCCTTGCCAGCAAACCTGCTCCCACGCGGGCTCCTCTCGCCGTGGCTCTCGAGTCCTGGATCACGCTCCAGAGTCAGCTTCCCACAGGGTCACAGCCTTCTGTCAGGCACCCACCTGCTCTGGAATGGGCTGCTCCCTGGATCTCTGCTTTCCCAGGGACCTCCATGGCTGTGGGGCCACGGCTGCCTCACCGTGGTCTGCACCACGGGCTGCAGGTGAATCTCTGCTCCAGAGCTCGAGCACCTTTTCCCTCTTCATGGCACTTCATTATGTGTTTTAGTGGGCATGGAAATAAGGTATCAAAAGTTGGACTTGATGATCTTGGAGGTATTTGCAGTCTTAATGATTCTATAATTCTGTGATTCACTGAATTCTTGATATTCACAGGGCTGTTGCTCTCTCACTCTTCTCTGGCTGCAACTGCTTCTGCACAATAAATTCTTCCCCTTCTTAAATCTGCTATCCCAAAGGTGCTGCCACTGTCACTGAGGGGCTTGACTTGGAGAAGGCTGCCATTGGCTCCATCTGACATGGATACAGCTTCTGGAGTCTTCTGGAGTCATGGAATCACAGAACCAACTAGGTTGGAAAAGACCATTGAGATCATCAACTCCAACCTCTGACCTAATACCATCATATCAACTAAACCAATGCACTGAGAGCCATGTCCAGTCTTCTTTTAAACACTTCCAGGGACAGTGACTCCAGCACCTCCTTGGGCAGACTATTCCACTGCCCAGCCACTCTTTTCTTTATGAATTTTTTTCTGATCTCTAGCCTAGATTTTCCCTGGTGCAGCTTAAGACTGTGTCCTCTCCTCTGGTCACTGGTTGCCTGGATGGACAATAGAAAGATATCAGGTATGGAAGTGAAATTTGATATTATGTAATTTGTAATGAAATGTAATAAGTCTTTAATTGCTTGAGGTTTTTTTTTTTTTTTGTTACATATCAGAAACCTCAATGACGTTCTTTTAAGTTCTCTTCAAATTCCTTAGACTTGAGAAACACTTATTACTGTAAATGTGTGATGTGCTGTCCTCTTTGCTCTTAGAGTAGGGGAATAAAGATAATTCACCATAATATCGTACACTGTGTGTCACCATCAGTAGGTCTCTGAACCAGATCTCTTAATTTTCAGTATCTCTCAATCCAGTGTTATTTCTTCTCTATTCCTTTCCTATATCCCCTAATGTTAGTATAGCATAAGCTTTTAAGGCTAACTAGTTTTCATTTTACTGTTCAAGTAGATGGAAAAAGCAGCTAAAAGAAATGAATAATTGACTGATGTAACAACAAATTAACTGTCAAACTTGATTCCTTTGTGTCATTTGCTTACCCTAGAAGCAAAATACTCATGCAATTAAGAGAAAGGAGGCTGTGACAGAGATGGTTAGTTATAGATGTTTCCAACTTAGTTTCACATCAACGAATAATATTATTTTGTGGTTATGAAAAATATTGGTGGATAATAATTTTTCAGGTGGATAGTTGTATCTTAATTTACTGAACACTTAAGAGAAAATCAGAAGTAAAAGTCAGTTCAGTTCCAAAGGGGTTGTTTTCTCTTATTGGTAGGGTTTTAATGGTTTTGGGGCTTTTTGTGCTGATGTTCTATTTTTATTGATAGATTGAATTTCTGGGAGAAAGGAGGCTTCAATATAAGCAGTGAATTCTTTCAAATTGAAAAAAATGAATCATGGTAAAAGTTTCTGGGGACCTGACTGTGAATAGTCAGTAGTAGGGGCTTTGCCTGTATTTAAAACCCAGATTTGCTTCTCTGTAAGAGTCTATTGGTTCTTAGGGCCTGAAAGAAGCAAATGTTGACAGCAGTGCTAAAATCAGTGCGGTGCTTTTTACTGCAGGCATGTTTTTTTAACTTTGCAGAAGCATAATGGTCACGCTGCTGTATAAGTTTTTTTCTGTTCTTGTCATACATTAGATTTTCCAGGTGAATAGGACTTCAGGCGCTCGATTGACACAATACTTGCCCAAGAAATTATATAAACAAGTTGGAATCTTCTTCGAACAATCAAAAAATAAACTCACTTTCTCAATAAAAGCTTGCTGCCAGTAAACACTTCCACGCTATTGTTGCACAAACAGTAATGGATCACGCTGTCCAAATTTATGTCATGTTGGTGGCAGATGGCACGTAATAAACAACCCACTGTTTTGATTTCTGCATGCTTTGATTGTTTGTCCAAATGAGCAATAAGTGTAGCTAATGTTTAGGATCCAAAATATCTTTGACTGTGAATGGAAAATGCTTCACTTTCTCTGCTGAAGCAGATATTCTCTATTCTTGTTTTCCTGTCAGAGTTCACAGAACAATGACATTCTTGGAATAGCTGCAATATTTGGTTCTCTGACCACTTGACAGTATATTAGGTATGTGCTAATAAAGTATTCAGTGTCTCCTGTCAAGGCTAGAAGGAAGGATTAAGTCAAGGAGACTTATTTTGCCTAGTCTGCTATTTCATTCTTTACTCCTCCTTCTTGCTTCCAACCAAGAAAAAAGATAAATTTACCTTTTATTCTTGTTCTTTCTGAAATAATAACCAAATCTATAAAATGTCTTTGGATTATCCTGACCCATTCTTTTTCTTCTGCTTTATTTCAAAATCAACGAGCAGGGAAATTTAATTGTACTATTATTTGACTTCCAGATAAAAAATTACCTTGTAAAAGCCAATTCCAGTTGGTGCTGATGTGTTTGCTTTTTGAAATATCGAACATATGAATGTTTGATTGCTCAGGATCAGATTGGATGTAATTTCCTTGGCTTCTTTGATCTTTAAAGACAGCAGGAGTCTACCTTTTTGAATAGCACTTGAATATAGGTTAAAAAATGAAAAAGAAAAGTAGCATGTGTGAATATCAGGGCAAATTATATCATTATATCCTGAATGACATGCCTTGGTATTACAATGCTAAGCACAACTCTCTCTGTTCTCAATAAATAGAGTTATTTAATTCAAATATGTGTATGAAAATTGCCATTTGTACGATTTAAGTCATGACCATTTAACTATTGTAATTGGAATTGATTGTCCAAGTCTTTGTAACTCGGTTCCATGGTAACAGTTTGGATATTAGTGTGCTACAATAAAATTGCCATGACTACACTGACTGAAGCCTTGATCTTAAAATGAACTTCACACGAAAACAGGGATTTGCACTTGCCTAATCACTGTCATTTTCACACCCTGTTGAAATCAGCGTGCAAAACACTTGGGCATGGAACACTTAAATCTTAATTATCAGCTCTAGAGTCAGATTAAGGTGTTTTTCAAAATAGTTTTTTAAAAAGTTAAGAAATTTAGTAATGGCTAAATCGAGCATTGGGCTGGTGTTTGTAATGAGTAACAACTGAGAACTAAACAGGGAAAACCTTTTTTCCTGATATGAATGAGCAAGATTTCTGAAATCCATAGATTTCCACAGACTGTAGATGGCCGTTGATCGAGCCTCCACCATAGCAAAATATGCACTTCAAGTTCTTTCCTAAGCTGCTACCCCAGGGTGTGGAGTCCTCAGAGATCTCCCTTTCTAGCATTCAGCCCAATTTGATATAGACTAAGAAGGTGAGAGATTAGTTAAAGATGAATGAATTTACTAAAATCAGGTAATTGAATCTAAAGAGTCTTTCAAAGTGGCACTTGGGAGGGTTCCTAAAGGAGACAGTTACTGTCTGAAATGTTGGCTTACCACTTTTTGCTGGTGTCAGCATTTGATATAGGAAATGGTATATGATAAACCCTGAAGATGGAACAGGATAAAAATTTAAGCAATCATGTAATATATCTGTATGATTAGCAGTCATTGGTTACTTAGGTCAAGTTATCTATAATGCGAGCACAATGACCATCGGGTGTGAGGTACAGGAGTTAAGCTGGAGCTTTACAGAGGCAAGGATTGGATGAAACAGCTTCTGTGTGAAATTATATTTGTGTGAAATAAGATTATTTTTTGGGGGTCTGTCTTGGTTTAGAACATGACAGGCTTGCATCTATGTTATATAGGTATTGGACATCTTTTAAGACAGGAGAGAGATCCAGCTTGTAAGAGAATGGTACTTCAAAAAGCATTATTGAGCAGCCTGAGAATGAAGGGATTTGATTCCTCCAAAAGGAAAGCTCCTACTGGTAAGAGCTTTGGTTGGAGGAGTAGGACTGGTAGAAGGTAGAGGGAATGTGTGTGTGTTTGTGTGTGCATGTGTGTGTGTGTGTGTGTGTGTGTGTATGTGTGTGTGTGTGTGTTTTCTACGTTTGTGATTGTGATGTTATGATGCACAATTCAGTGTGGTGTTAAGCAAAAATAAGTGAGCTAATCAAAGTCCTGAAAATTTGATAGCTGCGTCAATAGTGTTTAATCAGTACTGCTGAGCCAGTTAATCCTTCTTCGCAGGGTGAATACAATTACTGCAAACTGAGCTTCTTCCCCTGCCTACCAGTATTCTCTGCCTTGTAGGTATATACTGATATACCTAGTCAAGTGTATCAGTATACTTTTGCATTGTATACACTGGCATGAAAGATTGCATGCCCTTGATAATAAGAAAAATATCTTGTCATGGGAATAACAATTGAGAACATAAACTATTGAGCTGAAGAAAGATTCTCCCATCCCATCATGCAAAGACCTTTAAGAGGAGGTTAAGAGAATGTTAAGAGAAACTTCTAAAGAGGTTATACATATGTTTCAGAAAATTGATTTAATTCCTGCTTCCTCACTATTTAATTCTAATGCAAGAATCTTGCAAGTTTTGACTGAAATAATATCCTTTAAATTTAATCTCTGCGATTTATGAGCTTGTTAGCCAGATTCACTTTTCTGAAAATTTCCAATCTGACTCAAGTCAGAGTCACCATTTAAAGTAATGGTATTGCATATGAAATAATACTTTTAGAGGTCCCCAAATCCTTAGAAGCTTTATTGTTAAGTGACTTGCTAGGAGAATGTCTTGTTGGCTGGTGTAGAGTTGCTTCTAATACTTTTAGATTTCTGGTCAAGTTATAGCTTATACCATTAACAACATGTAGAAGAGGAGAATGAAAAAAAAAAAAAAGTTATTTCAGAAGTAGTTGGTGAAGTGATGATGAGCTGATAACAATTGTCACTGTTTCCCAAAACAAAGTTTCTCTAAAACTCTGTTTTCTCAACATTTTCTGGAAAACACCATTGTCTTTGAGGCATTGAAATTAATCTTTCTGAGCATCAACACAACAAAGTGCTTGCCAGGTTTAACAGCAAGTCAAGACATTAACTGTAAATAAGAGGGAATATTTAAATCTTTGCAAGTAAAAGCCTCCAACACTCTACAAATTTAAGTGAGATTGTGCATGGTATTAAATCTCATTGATGTGTTATGTTGAAGTCAAACTTAAGTGATTTTCTTTGTTCAAGTGAACATAGGGGGCTGTTTATTCGAAAAGGCTGCAATCTTTCTGGATTACAGACTTGCACTTTGCAAGTGGATCAAATCAGAGATCAAACTCTGCTTTTCCCTTTGCTGGGTTGCCATCAGGCAAGTCTTTATGCTTCGACCACAGGAAAGGGAAGAGGTAGTCTTCTGCACCAAAGAGCTTCTCATGGGGTTTGGTATCCGTCACCACTCTTTGCCAGCTGAACAGAGCTCACACAGCCTTTACTGACTAAAGGCCTTTTCCCAATTCAAGGGGTAAGAACACAGATTAATGCAAGAGAAAGAACTTTTTTGAAAGATCAGCTAGGCGTCTCATAAACAGGGATCCTTCAACTTTCATGTTGAGAGCTGAGATTAATATCTACGCATCTGGTTAACTTTAACTTTGGAAAGTTATGTTTGGGCCTAATTATTTTCTCTATCTGCTCCAAAATCAAATTAAATCTATGGGGCCAGAAATACTTTGTTAACTCAAGGCTTTTTTACTTTTTCGGTCTAGCTGATCAAAAGTGATAGGAAGAACTCAATGAAAAGCTGACCTAGACCTTTCAAAGTCAAGGACTCCTTATCCTCCTATCACAAGTTATAAGCATTTTGCAGAGGGGAGGGAGGATTCCTTTTGAAGCAAGAGGAAACAATTTGTCAAGATGATTTCCAGAAGTCCTCTTAGTTTAGCACAACACTTTGACAACAGCAAGGTCAGTAACAGTGGCTTGCCAAGTGACTCTGCATTTACTATGGTTGAAAATGAATGACAAATTATGGAAATTAGTAATGCAAAACTTGATGTCTATAGTGCATAAATATATTTCTTCTCAAGATAAAATAGGATGTGAATACAGAATGCAAAACTAGCTCAAGCTGAATGTAAATATGCAAATATTTAGTTTAGAAAGAGAAGGAACAGGAAAGTTTAGCGAGGAATGGAAAGTCAAGCTTTGCTTCATATCATTAGGTATATTCATATTTGTGAATGTAAACACTTTCAGTGCTGGATCATTTTACAGTGATTTTCTTTTTAAATTTTAGTCCTTTATTTTATCAGCATTTCCATCACAGGAAAGTCTGATTCAAATCTTGTCAGTAATTTTTTTCAAATAGCAGGTTTGACAACTCAATTTTCCCATTGCTGATTTACTTTAAGAACTTTCAAATCACCAAAGTATATTTGTTATTCCTGTGTTTGTTTTGACCCATATTTTAGTTGTCAAAATGCAAGCAGATTCACAGTCTTAGTTACATTTCAACACAGTAATTGCTAAATCATTTAAGAAGGAGGAAATAAAAAAGTCCCATAAGCAGTTGTTATTATGCATGCGTATTTTTAATATCTGATTTTCAGCATAACCTTAGATTACAATGCAGGTTAAATTTCCCTTGCTGATTTGTAAGTATAATGTAAACTCTAGGCTCAGCTAATGATATTGCAATATAAAACTGTTCTGTTGCAAAGTAAAGACCTTGCTTAGCACTGCAAAGCTCTGGGTTCATTTCAATGTGATCATTCAGGCGCTATGGAGGGATTATACTTTTATTGTATTTTGTTTCATGAATACATGAATGAATAATAAGTTCAACAAACAAAGTTCCCTACTGGCTATCTCAAAGAAATCATTTTGCAACACGTTATGAATTTCAATCAATCATCCTCAACAGTCCTTGTCCTGCTGAGGTCTGTGCATTAACAAAGTCAGCATTTTGGAACTATTGTAAATAGCTGGAGATCTGATCAGAATGTCCAAGATCAGGAAGTTGAAAAGAAATGTTAGAAAGGAAGCAACCTGTGCATATTGCATATTATTTTTGTAGCTACCTTTCCACACTTTACAAGCATTGATTATGTTGTAGTTCCATGTCCAGGACATGTCCTTGTTTTGTGTGACTTCTCTTTCAATGAGTCATTCTTCTAAGAACTAAGAAAGTAATGATAAACCACAAATATATATAAACGTATACAGATACATGTAAGCTTTTGATTCAGAAAAAGCAGGACGAAAATGCACAAGAATGTGGATTGTTTTGGAAAGAGTACTGTTTTATTCCATCTCTCTGGAAATTTATCTGTTTATAAGGTAAGGGTAAAATATTAATTCATTTAAATTGTGATAGGAAGAATAAGCACACTGATAAGAAGGTCAAAACTTTACAATATTTGCATGTAGGATGGCATCAATATCAAATTATCATATCTATTTTGTTGATATCTTTTACCATAACTAGTACATTAAATAACACAGTACCTGATAACGCAGTACAATGTATGCCTTGTTCCTGGGGCTAGGTGTTCTGTGGATGCATCAATTAAGAATTGAAAAAACCCGAAATGTTTATAAGATTTCTGAAAGGAGAGCTGGGGAAAAACAAAGATCCATCCTGATGGAATCCACACTCTAGTATGATGCATTTAATTCTGTGTCTTGCGCCAACTTCATCCTATCTCTTTTTCTGAGAGGAATAAATTTTTTCTCTCTCTTTATTCTCTGTACTTCCTTCTGCCTTTCCTTTCTCAGGTTATTACTGAAGTATATTTTTCTTGGTGTTTGTTGTTATTTTAAAAGAACAAAACCTACTTACACATCATAAATTTGCTTAAACTATATATTTGCACACTTTTGTAACTATTCTTAAAATAACCCCTTACCATGTAAATACCAGGTTGTAACTCTGGAATTTGAAAATGATGATTTAGCCTTTACAGTTGTCATAGAAAAACTATGCCAACAAGATATTTGGTAGCTGCTGTTTACAGGTTGTTTGCTCCCCTTAGCTGGTTAGTATTTCTCTTGTCTTCTCTTATTTTACTAAGGAGTGAGTGTGGGGCACAGATCTGTTCTTCAAACACTTTTATAGAATCATCTAATTTGGAAAAGACCTCCAAGATCATTGAGCCCAACGTTAACCCAGCACTGCCAAGTCCAACCCCAGGCTAAGTGCCATATTTACATGTATTCTAAATTGCTTTCAGAGTTGATGATTCCCTGGACAGCTTGTTATAGGGCTTGAGAACCCTTTAAGTGAAGAATTTAGATATGCAATCTAAACCTCTCCTGGAGACACTTGAGGCTGTTTCCTCTTGTCCTGTCAGCTGTTATTTGGGAAACGTGGCAGAACACCACCTCACTACAATCTCCTTCCAGGCAGTTGTAGAGAGCAGAAACTTCACCAGCTCCATTGCCCTGGATTCACTTGAATACCTGAATGTCTTCCTTGTCACAAGGGGCCCAGAACTGCACACAGGACTTGAGGGGTGCTCTCACCAATGCCCAGTACAGCGGTATGGTCATCACTGTCCTGCTCCTGCTGGCCACACTATTGCTGATCCAGGCCAGGATGCCCTTGGTCTCCTTGGCCACCTGGGCAGAGTTAGCTCATGTTCAGCCACTGGTGACCAGCAGCCCCAGATCATTTTCCACTAGACAGCTTTTCAGCCACTCTGAGCACTGTCTGGGGTTGTTGTGACCCAAGTGCAGGACCTGGTATTTCACCTTGTTGAACCTCATCCACTTGCCCTCAGACATCAATCTAGCCTGTCCAGATCCTTCTGAAGAGCCTTTCTGCCTTCCAGCAGATCAACGTTCTGTCCCAACCTACTGCCACCTCCAAACTGACAGAGGGGACACTCTATCCTCTCATCCAAATAATAGATAAAGATATTAAACAAGACTTGCCCAATACCGAGCAACACAACCCTGCCAATGGGATGTGGCACCACCCACCTTCACTCTCTGGGCACAGCCACACTGCCAGGTTTCACCAGTGCACCTGTCCAGGCCACGAGCAGCCAGTTTCTGTAGGGGAGGGCTGTGGGAAGTGAAGTCAAAGGAATCAGAAAAGCCCAAGTATACACACCCATAGTCTGTCATCCACAGCCTTTCTGTCATCCACTAAATGAGTCACCTTGTCATAGAGGGAGGTGAATTTGGTCAGTGATGACCCACCTTTCATAAACCACTGATGGCTTAACCTGATCCTCTGGTTGTCCTGTTATGCTGCATAATGGCACTCAAGGTGTCTGCTCTGGGATCTTCCCTAGCACTTGGGTCAGGCTGGCAGGTCAGATCTGTCTCTCCTTGTAGGTGGAGGTCATGTTTGCTAACCTCCCCTCTCAAAGTAAGTTGGCAAGCTACTCCAGTACCCCTTAAGCAGAAGAGGTCAGTTAAACTGGATGGTGAAAATCTTGGCTTTATTTATAGGCTGTATAACACTCGTGTGTGAATGCCAAGAATGGAACTTCACATGAAGACTGTCTTGCCCTTCAAAAATACTAATCTAAGTTCCACTGACAATACTCTTGTTTATATTTAAGTAGTAAACCGTGAGGATGGCCTTAAGATCTAGTTCTAAAATTTTGGTTCTTAGATGTAAATGCTGCTAGCTTTTTGAGTGCCTTTGTCTCACCTTAGGCAGTTTGAAAACATGTGGGTGTTTGCTTGGAAATGATCTGGCAGATAAAGCCTGTAAACCCAATGTTTTGTGTGTGCATGTTTGGACCTGCACTGAAGTATTTGCAAAGTGGTCCTTGCAGGTCATATTGTCTGAATAATGAGTAGTGTGTTTGTCCTTCTATTTTTTTCTTGCTTATGTTTTAGAGTTGATGTTTCGGTACTTGGCCAAGAGCATTATGGAAGAAAACATAATTTACTGATACACTGACTAATTTTGCCTTGTCAAAATTGTCAAATCCTCTTCAAAGTGATTATCACCACATCTTTGATTCAGCACTCTGTTCCATATGCAGCCATGTATATGTTCATGTAAATGGTGTCCGATAATGCTTTTTTTATTTTTTTTTCTCTGCCATTTAACTCCAAAAGATCTACTTTGGCTTAATTAGTGATTAGTCAATTTTATGGGTTGGCCTCATTTCATGTTCTCATAAAGTTTGTCACCTGTGCCATTGTCCTTAATTGCATATAAAACTCTTATATTTTTTAATATTTTTGGGAGCTGTTTGCAATCTTATTGTTATCCTTTTTGCAATAAACAGGTAAATTATATCAATTTCAGCGTTGTCATAACCACAGCACATTAATCATTATAATAGGATTTTCTTCAAAGGATGTCCTTCTCTTTGCTCATTTCTTAGCCTTGCTTACTATAAACTCCTCTGTTCAAGAATAATGTAGAAAGACCATTTCTTCCCACTAGAGGACAAGGATGATATGTGCTGGTAGGTAATAAACTTAGGTGTTGCAAAAAATTGCACACATGCCCACTGGATGTGCTGTGATTTTTAACCTCATTAGAAACATCTTTTCCTCAATTTTGCATGGCTAGTATAACTCCATAGTCCTCAGCTTGGTGTCATCTTCAAATCTGCTGGGGATGCACTCTATCCCTTTGTCTATGTCTTCACTATGCCATTCATGAAGATATTAAATAACACTGGTCTCAGTACAGACCCCTGAGGGCACCACTTGCCACTGATGTCCACTGGGACTCTGAGCCATTGACCACTACCCTCTGGATGTGACAATCTGTCCAAGTCTCCCAGGGTATCCCATTTACTGTCTCCTTGAAGAGATGGAAGTTTGCTTTGCTAAAGTTCAGGGACATATCTTTACTTGACCTATAAGCTCGAGGACTGCAAATTCCACCTGTCATCACTGCAGGCCAGGATGCCTCCAATGTTGATGTCCCCAGTTAGCTCACTTACACTGCTGACCAACAGAGCTAGAAACGCATCCCTTCTGCTAGGTCTGTGCACTCCATGACCTCAGAAGATATCCTCCATGGAATCCAGGACTGGATTGCCTAGCCATTGCCATGGTAATGTCTCAGTACCTTATGTAAAACTAACTGCATTGTGCTGCTGTATGGAAGAGCTCTCAGCCTTGTGCGTGTGCCACTGAATGGAATAAGAGCATCAATTTTATATGGAGGAGGACGGAGCTGAGAAAAAAGAAGATTAAATGACTCTCAGAAAGAAATCTGTAATAAAATTGTTTAAACTGGAGAAAATTCTTCCTGAATAGGGCAGTCTCACAGCCCAAATATACTTCAAAGTGTTTTTTCTTAGAAAAAGGAACTAAATACTTGTTAGCTATAGGCTCCCCTTTTATCCACTTGATATAACAATTGCTTCTGGATAATGTCCTGGTGGATTCATGCAGACGACTCCCTTTTTGCAAGGTACACAGGGATACTGAACTAATTTACTAGCATGGGGTTAATTTGATAAAAATATCTTTGTGCACTGATCATTTTTGAACTCATCTTCAGGTTCAATGAATTGCATATTTGTTTGTTTCTGTGGCTTGAGAAATCTGCCCATGCTTTTTCATATCTGAAATGGTTCATACTAAAGCTTTCATAATACCCTTCAGTTTCTGTGTTAAATTGATGTTTAAATTGGAATGAAAGTAGGAATCTTGGCAGTTTAGATAATTTACTTCATCTGGTGGCCAGCTATGTTAACAATCACATCATATGCCAGCATTTACACTAGATGAAAGAAATCCCTGGGGCACTAGAACTGCATTTTAGAAGCAGAGTGAAAATACAATTATGGTCTTTGTTTCATCGTTTTATTCTGTAAAATAGAAAATTATTTTAACTGGAATTTTTAAGTGTTAAAAGCATAACGTGAAGGTTATATTGAGCCTAATTTGAGTGTATTTGCCTTGGAAGCTGAATGACAATTGATCAGTATTCTGGACAGGAAGTGTACAGCACAATGTCAGCAAATTATGTCTTTTTATTCTGATGTATCAAGCGCTTGGAGGAAACGGTATATTGTTAGCATATGAATAACATCAAAGCCCCACATTGCAAGATGTATTTCAGTCTTCTGGAATAAAATGCATGGCCTCCCCTTTATTTATTTAAGTGCTTTGTAATATAGTGCATGCTTGAACCTGAAACCATTTCTTGTCAAACATGGGCAAACTGAATTTCAGGATTCAATTGCTGGTGCATGACTGCACATTCCATCACTTGGCAAAAAAAACTGTAATATCAAATTGGCTTCCTGCTTGAAGAGCAAAATGGGTTTGATTAAAAATAAAGTTCTTACGGGAAAATTGTCTGTGGTTGTTTTTTTTTTGTTTTTTGTTTTTTGTTTTTTGTTTTTTGTTTTTTTTAATATATATGTTTTTATTTTAGGAGCAATCCTCAAAGAATGCATTTATGTCTTCTGCATTTCTGTGATACTAGTAGTGACTATAAGTACCCTGTATGAAAAGTATGAATTTAAAGAGCACATTACATTTGAGCTTATTCTGGTTTTGCCTTTGCTGTTGTCTCCTGTGATTACATTTCTCTAGATTAAACCAAATTAAGAAAATAACCAAAAGTAAATCCCAGAGATTTGCTGTACTGCTGTTCTTAAGGAATATACTTGTCCTCCTTTTATTGTCCTCTAATAAATACAAGCAAGCACTCTTTTACCTTACTGTGCACCAGAAGAAAGTCGTCTAACTTGAAAATCTCAGCTATAAAGTAACTGTGGGATAAGTGCTTGTTTGGCAGTCTTTAACAGAAAAAGAATTTTCAAACACTTAAAGTATTTACTCCATAGTTTAAAACTTATAGGTAAGAAAGTTTGTTTACAGTAACCATCAACTTCTTATTTAGAGATATGTTTGGTTTGTGAAAATTTCAGTATTTTTCCATAGTAACTTTGTTGACTGGCCGCACAGAAAAGCCCTTGAAATGAGTGTCAATATAAATTAAATTAAAAACATTTTACACTAGTATGAGACTGGTAGAGATTGGAGGTTACTCACTGATTAGGAAATTTGCAGTATTCTGAATCTATTCCAGTTCACATCAAGGATGTTTCTTGCTTTGATAACTTTGTGTATCAAGCTGATTTTCGTCTCTCTGCTTTTTAACATCGGTTACTACAAATTTCCTCTTATTTTAATTATACGTTTTAAAATAGCAACATGATGTATTTCACAATTCCCTTTGCACTCATATTTATTGTTAAAAAGCTCAAAAACCATTGTACCTGAAAAAACTGTATTATTACTATGCAACATTTCCAGCCTAGAGGATCTGGCTAGGTTCTGCTCTGCTGCCCTTGCTCAGCAGTACTCTGAACCACCAGAAACACTTGAGTACATGTTTTGTGTTGGGTCCATGAAGACTGGCACTTCTGAAGTCAAGGAGACTGCAAATGTTTAAGTGCTTTGATGGACAGGGGAAAACCGTGCCCTTCACTTAAAATGACAATACAGGTGAAAGAACAGGCGGATTGATTTGCAACATGGTTACAAATGTGTTGCTTACACATTTGTAAAAATAGTGTTGCTTACTCTATCACCTAATTATCAATTTGAAACACCACTGAGATACTTAAGAAATACTTATTAAATGAATATTTTGAAATAAATTATAGTTTTTTTCCTAAAACTGTTACAGCACAATGTATATTTTATGCTTACAACTAGACACTTGTAAAACTAAACAACTGATGTAGTCTCACATGAAATGTCAAGTTCTTGTTTCATGCAAGGCAAAGAGAGTGAAAGAAAGAAAATTAAATACGGAAAATCCATCAATTTGCTGTCCACATCAATTTGTTGCCTTGTTTTAAAATAGAGTTTTAGCAGGCACTTTTGTTTTCTCAAGTATTTCTCCATCACTTAACTGATGAAGTTATAGTAAACCTTTTTTATGTGTTTTAGAAGGACACTTGGGAAAAACAGTTTCTTGAAATGAATATATAATTTTAAAGGGTGAATCAGCCAATAGTGTGTTGACTGCATATTTGGGATTATTTCTATTCTTCCTGCAGTTAAACATGTGCTGAGGATTTAAAGACATCCCAGGTGGTCTAAAACTTACCACCCAGTCTGACTTTGGTTTTAGTATACTATAAATATGTGTCAGAAACCACACATTGTTATTAAGCAGTGCTGCAGTAACTCTTACAACTGCAATAACTGAATAAGTCAGTGGAAATGGTGTGTTAAAATGAGTGAAAATAAGATTAATAGACTTATGCTTTTAACAGAATACCTCCCCATCACAGAAGCCCAGCTCTACCTCTACACATCATTTGTTTAGGAAAGATGTGATTAAAGATTATGCTAACTGACTATCAAGTGTTAGCAACACTTGAAATTCACATGAAAGCAACAAATGAAAATACAGAAGATAAAGTCCTCTTTAGAATTAGAAACATATAATTTTATTGGCATTTACTTCCAGATCATCAGATTTGTGGCACAGGCTCCTGCAAGAAATGTACAGGTATTTTCAACATGATTTTGAAAAATGTTAGAGATAGTTTTGGCTTTAAAAGGGTTATAAGCTATTAAATAGTTACTTTTCCTAACAAATCCCAGTCCCGGAAACACCTGTGCTGAAGAGGTTTTTGCAGATCTCCTGTGAGAATTGGCAGAACACTCCAACATTTGCTGAATAAAACTGGGATGAAAATCTTTCCAATTAATTTTTAAGGCAATTTCTTAGAGGTATAATGCAACAATTCTCATAGCATTTGCTAAATCGAAATAGAAAAAATACTGCAATTGAATTACTGATAAAATGAATGAAGTAGGATGAAAAGGGGAGTAAGGACTTTACTTGTCTGCAGAAGAAATACAAATAACTGTGCAGCCTCCTTATGCATGTTCAGTATATGTCAAAGATAATTGAAGGAAGAATTAAGGATTAGAAAAGGTCCATAGGGTTGCCTCTGTACACTTTGCTGATGGAAAAGCTTATTTGTGCTAAAAATTTACAGAAGAAAAGGAGATGAAAATATTTTTCACTGAGTTTCAAGACCAGTTTCTATTTACCATTTGTTTAAACCCCAAAGTACCAAGCTGGAGGGAATGGGAGATAGAAGCAGACAACAAATATAAAGATGAGGTCATACTACCTAATTTCTATGTGTAACCACATTCCAGACTCCTCCTCTTTCAGTGTTCACTTGCTCACTCAGAGGGGAAAGAGTTTTTCTTAAATTCTGTTGAGAGAGTGAAAAACCTGTGGGAGACTGCAACCATGTTAAGCTTGTTGGTGTGGAGTACCTAACAATCACCCCAAGGATTCTGTATTTGTTGCAGTCATTCAGAAAATCTTTGAACTATTCTTTCTATTGGTTCCTGTTATTTGAACCAGCAGGAGACTGAAAAGGACAAGACTGTAACTTACTGATGTGTTCAGAGGGCTGCAATCTTGTGAATTCTGTTTCACGCTGACATGAAGAATAGGAAGGGAAGAGCAGAGTAGCAGTACAATATATCATGATGGTATCAAACCTCTGTGCTCTGGATGGTTTGTCTGATCACTTTTTAAAGGATCTGTAATTTTAACATTATTGTGAACCCCGTCTGTAGGTCAGTTGAAGAGGACTTCTGTCCTTGCTGCTGCCCTTCTTACCTTTCACTATTATCCAAAGGAAATGTATTTTTGGGGGACTGAAGCTAATGAAAGCAAAGCTCTAACAGGGAAAAAGGTAGTGAGAGTTTGGAAAAAAGATAAATTAGAAAAACTCCACAAAATAAATTAGAGAATCTCAAAGGTTTCTTCCTTTCCATTATATTATAGTCAAAAATTGCATTACTTGTGATGAAAGATCTGAGTAGGCTTGCAACCTTTCCAACTTCATGGGCCTAGGCAAAACAAAAAACACAGACTTTTTTACAGTGTTATAATAATTTAATCTGAAATTATTCTTAACAGTAAAGTGCATCAAAATTGGTACTCATAATAGAGCTCCCTTTAGATCCCATGTATGGCCTTTTCATTACTTTAATTTGGCTGTATTCACATCAATAACCTAAACAAAAGGTCATGAGGAAAAGCAACACTGAATCACTATCTCACTTCTTAATTCTTGGCAGTTAACTGTTGCCTCGTGTGTACTGTAATCTTGGGTCTCAGCCTTGCACAGAAAGCATAAGCATTTCTCTATATAATCTTCAGGTGCACTAGCTAGTTCAGGGCAGGCAGGGGAATTTCATTCCCAAATTGTGAATGTTTCCTTATGGTCACCAAGTCACTATGGCAGACAAGATCAAGCACATAGAAAAAAGATTCAATACCATAAAATTGTAATTATTCTGAAGACTTGTTTTTGGCTTCACTGTATGTACTTACAAACAAAATAATAAGCAGGGACCCTTAGACTCATTATGCCTCTTCTAGTGCTGAATTTTGCTTACGTCAAAGCATAACTCAGTGGTGGCCATATTAAGAAATATTTTGAGTTTTGTGATGATCATGAGGTATCTGTTCTTGTACAGCATTTCATTAAAGCATTTTTCTGGGTTAGTCCTGGGTGAACATTTAGCTGGATAAGTTCTTCTTCCTGTGGTTCTTGTGTGCTTGCACAGCTATTTCTCAGTGAGAAATGTTGGACATGTGACAGAAATCTGAATTTTGACTTGCATGCTCTATCTGCAAGTCATGATTTTATTGAATGGAATTTAGTTGCTGCATCTGTAACTACTGCCTACATTTTATTTCTGCTACTGGTGAGTAAACTACAGGTTTTCTAGTAGAATCAATCAGTAATGGAACAAATGGGAGTAAAATATGTGTTGTGATCTTTCCCTGTCAGTCAGTCCTGGAATATGATGTTTGTTGGTGCACGTGATTTGCAATTATCATGTGACATTTTATAAGTTTATTAGAGTTATAGGTAAGTCGATTTTTAGAAAGCATTCTAAAAGGAATATTTGTTTTGCAACTAATTAAACTGGTGTAATAAGTTACTCTTTTATTGTCTTTGAACTTTTCAGTTGATAGTTAACTGATAGTTAAATGAATTTCAGAAGGATGATTTTGACCACTGGTTAATTTGGCGGTTATATTTTGATACATCTTCTTTTAAAGCTGCTTAAAAATTTTGAGGGAAGTGACTCACTGACTGTAAATTTTGGAAGAGGTAAGAAGAAGTGTTACTGAAATAACAGTAAAAGGCCGATGTATGAGGTGACTCACATCACTATATATGATGAAGTTGCTGAGCACTGGATTTTATTGCATGCAATATTGTGTGAAAAGTACACCAGTAAAAGAGAGCTCTACTCTGTCAGTTAAGGTATATATTTCACTACTGGTAACACATAGAGAGTGCAGGAGCTCAAATATTACAACCTGGAAATTAACATGTATTGGTGATCTTCAGACAATGGTGGTACTGTGTCTACAAAAGTCTGGAGTTTCTGCTGTGAGCTTCCATAAAGTCCGTTGGTCTTTCACGCAGCATATCCATAAATCAGAGAGGTTTAAATAGTGCTGCCCTCTTGAACACCTGCTTATTTGTCTTGAAAAAATTCTGCAGCATTTGAAACGTCACTTTATGGCACTGTAAGTAATGCCTGCTCTAGAAACACTTGGAAGAGCCATTAAAGTTAAGGGTCTATCAGCATTTCATTATAAAGCTTGATTTCAAGGGGTTTATAACTCAGTCATTAGAAAACACATTTGACTGAAACTAGTTATGTGACTTATTGTGTTTTTTAGTGTTGGACAAATTATTTCAGGTGGTCTTTTTACTTGTGGGAGGAGGAGTGGGCAAAGATTGTAGGTATAAGTAATTTTTCTTACGGAAAAATATTTTTCTTACAAAAACAACCTTTAAATATAGTTTTATTTCCATCCAAAATTATGGAAATGGTCTTTCTGATTATGTACTTTGAAAGATCTTGTAATGTAATATGATCTTGCAGTTATTATACTCTACATGTGCATCCTTAATGAATACGAGATTTCATTTCAAAGAGAATTTTAGGAGACCTTATATCTTGCTTTTGGTTTTAGCAAATGGTATTATGTACTTTGTGTAATGGAACACTAGATTGGACTTCTAAGTTAGGGCTTATCATGATTTTATTTATAAACACCACTGTTGCTTTAAAAAAACATATGTCTATCAAGCAACATCTTCATTGCCTGCTGAGTACCTCAGTGCTGTACTTTGCTCACTGCCCATCTGATTCTTGATAGGAGATTGAAGGGTGACATATGAAACACACAGGCTGACTTTTTTGAGGACAAGAAATCAGAAGTAACTTTGTGAAGAAATTGGCTAACAGAGTTTTGTGAAATTGAACAAAAAGAAATAAAACTTTTCTTGCTGCTATTTTATAGAGTTTATGTAAAGGTAATGCATGCCTATTTGGGAAGGTGTGCAAAATGGAATAGTAGAAGAAACAGCTTTGTTCTGAGGTGCTGGTAAGCATTCTAAACTTTAGAGATAAAACAGCACTTGAAATTCACCAGTAAACTTAGTGAGAGAGGTTGTTGGTCCAAGATGTAAGCACAATATACCTCCAGAGGCAAACACTGCTATGTGAGTAGGCTATTACACCACATGCTATCTTCAGTGTCAAAATTGTTTGGAAATCTGTTGAAGGGTAGCACAAAAAGGCATTATTTGGGGACTCCTCACCTGAAGCATAAAAAAAAATTTATTTTTAATAAGATATTTTGTTCTTCTGTTACTGATGGCTTTATGTTCTTGAATATGTTGACATGTTGAAAAATGAAGCCATTTTTTATTTAGCTTGGTGAAAGTTGATATAAAACTTGTTTAGTATTCATTGTCTCTTTCATTTGCTCTTTAAACTTAAAATCTGGGTAAATACAAGTCAAAGTAGCTATTTTATCTTAATGCATGAAAGTGAATTACTTAAAGGAGACTATAAGGATTTTGCATTCCCTAATGGAATGTGAAGGGGAAATGGTGGCTTGAGTTGATCTGAATTTGTGTTTGAATTCAGTCAGCTGGATGCAGAGCTGCAATTCAGCCAATAATATTTTGACTTGTTTTGGCTTCCATAGAACACATCCACAAACATTACAAAATCGAAGATTAGGGAGAGGCTTTGGTATTATGGCTAATATCAATACTTGTAGGAAGTTTCTGGTAAACGGGAACACAGGCAGTGTGGAGATCAGCTGGGACCTCATTCTGGATTGAGAGGATGTTTCATTTTCTCCTTTGTGCAGTATCAGAAGATGCAGCACAAAATGATACAGATTTGTGGGTGGATGCATGTGTACATGTTTATAAGTATTTCTAGGTAGTATAGAGCTAAATGATGCATAGTATAAATATACCTTGTTTGTATAATGCAGTTTTTTTAGTATCTTAGCTTCTTTCTTGCTGAGCTATTTTTACAGATTATTCTGACCATTCATCCAGATCTAACTTTGCAGTCAGCACCTAAGGAGGTTGAAAACAGAAGTCATTCCTTACAGGTTAGAGATTGCTTATGTTTTTCTGTACTGGTCTTATATTTTTGGTAGCCCAACTGAAATCAACTCGTGTCACCTGTTGTATCTACCTGCCATATTGTTGTACCATGCAAGGATTACAGAGATTATCAAGGCTATAGAACAACGGTGCCAGTTCTCTGCTTGCCCCCTATACCCCAGATCCCTGTCCGTTTAGAGACAGGCATTCAGTGTTGCTGCTTCACGTGGCCTGTGGTGTTTCTGCACTGCACAGTCCAGCTGAGATGGAACACAAAATGTAACATTGCTTCTTGATTAGGGAGATGCTCTAAATGACCTCCAGAAGGCTGTTTAGTCCTTTATCACAGTGAACTCATTGTTTGCCCTGTGAAGGGTGTACATAGAGTGAGTCAATGGGGACCAGATCAAAGCAAAGGACATTGAGAACACATTGGCATTTCCACATTGACCTGCACTGCTACAGGCCTTTCACATACCAGAAACAGCTGTGTACCTCAGTTGCCAGGTGAGTGAAATACAAATTTTATTTACTTATTTATGTAAAAAAAAAAATCTCTTACTGTAAATCATATTTTAATCCAGATCATAACAGTCAATGAATGAATGACCTCAAGCAAATTAACATTTAAGTGGTGCTAGGTTAATTTCCATGGTTAGACTGAAGCTAATAATACTGTTGGGTATAAGGCTAGCAATACACTTGTGGGAGAGGGACTTTAGAATTTCATGGGTTTATGACCAACACAGTTGTAGTTTTGGAATGTTTTCTGATCTGGGGCTTCTGTTGCATTTGATCACCTTTATTACCATTTTCTGAGTAACCCCAGAATCACAGAATATTTCTGTGCAAAAGTAATGAAAACATGTAACAGATAACTAGTGATTTATCCTGGCAAAGATTTAACTGGTTGCTACTAGCAAGCATACTTAAAACTGGGATTACAGGCTTAGCAAAAGCATATGAATGCATAACTAAATATATATCAGCTGCTTAGTGTTTGTAACTGTGATATTGCTGCTAGCCTTACAGCAGTGTCCCAGACAGAAAGCATCATAAATTCACCATTACACTAAATGTAAAGAGGTCTTTAGTGCTGGCAGTGATTGCCCTTACATACACTTTCTTCATAGCTCTTCCTCATTTAGGAGGAGGGAGAAGTAAAAAATGCTAATTCAGCAATCTGTTGCTGGTTATATGACATTATAGTTGTTCTCATTCTTAGTGAGATTTTCCTCCTCATATTCAGGAAAGGCAACTATAACGTATTTGATGCCTACCCTTCTAACTTCCTATTAAATTCTTACTCCTAAATCATCTGTAGTTAATGATTTTCTGTTCAATCACCAGTGTGATTGAAGTATCTTGGGCTGAGATTGTCCATTTTCTACTGTGGGTCTGGAAGTGAAGTCCTGCCCATCTACCATGGGCTCCATGCTGGAGTGTCTGCTGCCACTGCAGCTCCCTCAGTGCAAGGCCACAGTACAATCTGGCTGTGTTTTTTTCCTGAAAAAGGCAAAGGAGTGTGAAAAGCTAACCAGTTCCTGTGTGTTGGTGGCTAGGATTGGCATGGTTTCTGATCAGGAAATGCATAGAGGTGAAATACAGATTTAGGTATCTGAAGTTATAATTATTGTCTTTGTACCATAGAATGCAAGATGAACAGAAATAATGATAAATCCTCTGTCATTGTCTTGCCATTGACTTATTCTCTGTAACACTGGAAGGGAAAAGACACAACACTAACTGCCAATTAGGCTGACACAAGGCATTGGAAAAATTTCCAATGACCAATGACATATTCTTATCTATTCTGCTTTCCATGTTTAGAAGCTCTTACTATGAAGATTCACTTTCGAAAGCTGTACATGAGTCAGTGCTTGATCCTCAGCACCATCTACTCCCTCTGCAAATATCAAATTCCATTGACATGGAAACTAAAGTCCCTGTGGCAATGATTCATTGTAGTTCCTATTTTCCAGTACCTATAATTTTGCTGCCAGCTGTTTTTATCTGATCCTTAATTATAAGGTGAGTGTTTACACTCCAAAATGGAGCAAGTCAATTATTATCTGACTCAAATCACTGAACAGCCTTCACTGACATGCACATGATCTATTTTTCATAAATCCTTTTCCTGAGATTGGAGTGTAAAAAAATGCCTTCAGTACCCATTTGACTGTAGCGACTGACTACTCTGGTTAAGTTTCTCCTTTTCTGTCATAAAAAATCATCTGACTTCAGTTCAGACATTTATTTGTCAGCTAACATTTATGTCCCATTTTCAGAAACATTAAGAACAGTCATAAATGGAAGTCTGAGAAGGCAATAGAAAGATGAGGGAATGGACTGTATTTATATTTTTCCTGTCCAGCATAAAATTGGAAATGCTTCAAGTCAGCACTTTAAACAAAAACCCTATTTGGAATGGTGATGTGCTCAGCAGCAGCTCAGGAAAGGTGCAAATGAAAATGTACCAGATGGCAGAAGTTGCTGAATACTGAATTCTGAATTTACTTCATTGTGTGCATATGTATTCACAGGTCATTCTATCATTTTATAAATAATGGAGGAAATTACTTATGTTTCCTTACATAGCACACCAAGAACATGGAATAGCCATTACATCATCTGACTTTCTGAGTGCAAAGTACTTTATAAAAATAAATGTGCTCGTGGGAGACTCCCACTTTATATAGGCCCTTTTAAGGGGTTTTCCAGTTGCTTTTGCAGAAATGTATTTGGGTTTTTAAAAAGAAAACTGTAATTTATTTTAAAAAAAATAACAAACAGAGACAGTAAAGGGAGGAACAGAAGATTGAATTCTCACTGTTAAGGATAAGACATGCACAGAGTAATGCAAAATGGATAAAACATGCATGACTTGCTGGGAAGATGATACAGATACATGAATGTGATATATATGCAAAAATTGCAAAGTCTCATATGTCATCTATGTACTTTACTCGCTTATTCAATGAATACTTCTAATTGTGGATCCAAAAGACTCATCCCTACTGTTTTTCTTGCCAAGTGAAGTACTCAAAAAATGGCCCAGAGGAGCCCTGGTAAGGGGCATTGTCTATGCTGGAGAGAATGTAAAAAAAACCTTAAGGACGTAATGTCCTAAAATCCCCAAATTTCTTCTCATCCTTACTCATCTTAGATAGCATATCAGGAAGGTGGACAAAGCCCTGCTCCACATCAGGTGCTTGCTCCTCTTTCTGCTCTGCACACCCTGCTGAGCCCTGAGACTCTTCCCTGCTATGCCATTGCAGCTCTCAGGGAAGGACAACAAGAAGGAGTCCTCCCCATGACTTCTCCATCCTGGAGCTCTCAAGATCATGTTTGTCCAGTAGGGACAAGCAGAAGCCTCAAAGAAAATGAGTTCAGGCATTTATTTGGCATCATCATTGCAACTTTGTGCAAGGTGGCAGTTGGCAAAGGGACTGACCTGTCTCCTCAGGATGGCTTTTCTTTCCAAGGACCAAGGTGCCAGCTGGCCCATGCTGCGGTTTGTTGGAGTGCTGCACTGAAGTGTAGCAGCCCTCCACAGCCAAAGGTGCTGGCTGCCCTCCCTGCAGAAGCCACAGACATTGGCTGGGAAGGTGACAGGGTTACCAGCGACAGGCTCTGGGACAGCACAGGGAGTGGCAGCATGCAGGTGAGGGCTTTATGTCTGCTCCAAGATGCACCAAATCTAGTGAGAGCATGTAAAATGCTTGAACACTATCTCCCAGAGCAATAGGAATAAACAAGAGGAACTGGAAGTTTTGACTCAGTCCCAGACCTACAATGCTGGCTTAACTGAGAATTGGTGGAAGAATCCTGTGGCTGCAGTGCTGGGGTGGGCAGCTACAGACCCTTCAGGAGGGACAGACAGGACAGGGCAGAGGGGTTGGATTGTGTAGAGTTTGCAGCTGGGAGTGACATGGTTGAGAACTGTTGGGTAAGGGTTAAAGGAAAAGCAAATAAAGCAGATGTTGTTGTGGGAGTTTACTATAGATCAGCCAGCCAGGATGTTGGCACTGATTTACTAGTCTATAAGGACTCAAACCCCTGCTCTAAATCAATTGTCCTTGTTTTGCCACTGCAGACCTTCGTTAAATCCTCTCTTCCTTCTTCTTACAGGCCTCTTTTAAGTATTTAAAGGTCACAATTAGGTCTTCCAGGAGCCTTCTTTTCTCCAGGCTGAGCAACTTCAATTCTCAGTATTTCCTCCTCACTATAATCATAGTCCTGGCTGTGCTCTGAACTCACTCCTGCAGGTCCATGTCTTTCCTGTGCTAAGGATACCAGAATTAGACACAGCACTACAGGTGGGGTTTCATCAGGGCAGAGCAGAGGGGCAGAATCCCCTCCCTCACCAGACCTCCCACACTGCTTTGGATGCAGCCCAGGGCATGTTCGGCTTTCTGGGCTATGAGCACACATTCCCAGTCATGTCTAATTTTTCATTCAATGGCATCCCCAATTTATTTTCCTTCTCTGGTCTCAAGCCCTTCATCCACCAGCCTCTACTTAGACTGGGGACTCCCCTGGGCAAGGCACAAGATGTTGAACTTGTCCTATCTGCCTTTCAGAAAGTTTGCATGGGCCCAGTCCTCTTGTACAGGTCCAGAAGAAGTCCATAGAAAAGATGATTTTTGATAAAGGTGCTAACAGAACTGAATAGGGAAAGTGCACTCCTACGTCTGTTGCTTCTAGCTGGAGGTGAGCTCAGGGATGAAGTGAGGGCTGGTGGCTGTCTTGGACACAGTGATTATGAAGCTGTTAAGCTCAAAATGGTGCTATGAAGAAAGCTGTCAGCAGAGATGCTACTGAGAGCAGGCTTTTGGCTGATCAAGGAACTAGTTAGTCGGGAATCTGCTTTCAAAGGTTTCTGAGTCCATGAATACTGGTGACTTTTTAAGAGCCACCTTTTAAGAGAGCCTAGGAGAAAGGAATTCCAATGTTTCAGAAATCAAGGATGTGCGGCAGAAGACTGGGTAGGTTAAATAGGCCATTGTACACTGAACTCCGGATATTGATTCTGAATATTTGGGTGGAAAAGAAACTCTAAAAGTGTGATCAGGCTACACAGGAGGATTACAGAGGTGCTATTTGTTACTAGGGAGAAAATTTGTATAATGAAAGCTCAGTTGGAACTGAAATCAGTAAAAAAAGTTAAAGAAAAAGAGGCTTCTAAAGGCATGTTGATGGTAAAAGGAGGGCTAAATAAAAGATTGGTCCATTACCTGATGGTGTTGGTTTTCACCTCACAAAACTATTGAAGTATTTCATGCCACGTTTGCCTCTATCCTTTATCATCAACAATGGGTCCTGAAACCACAGGAGCTGTGGGTCTGAGCACCACAGCTGGGAGAGGGATAGACTCCCAGCTCTTTATGCAGAATTTGTTGCTGCAACCAATTGTTTCTATTTCTGTGGGGCCTGACTGGATTCATCCCAAGGTATCGAAATAACTGGACATTGTCATTGCAAAACCTCTCTCAGTCATCAATTTTTGGAATCTGAGGAGGTCCTGTCACTGTTCAGAGAGAGGCACCAATTTTCAAGAATGGCTAAAAAGATGATTCATGCAATTCTGGGCTTGTAACTCTCACTCCAGTGTGTGAAGAAGATTATTATGGGAGCTGCTGAAAAACACTTGAAAGACAATGCAGTCATCAGCCAAAAGCAACAATAAGTTCATGAAGGGAAAATCATGCTTTACTAACTTGAAATTATTTGATAATAAAGTTTTCTGACTAATGAAAAAAGGGAAGGCAGTGGATGTGGTTTGTTTGGTTGCTGAATTTTTATTTTATTTTATTTTATTTTATTTTATTTTATTTTATTTTATTTTATTTTATTTTATTTTATTTTATTTTATTTTATTTCATTTCATTTCATTTCATTTCATTTTGGTTTTCAATACTGTCTCTCAGAGAATCCTTTTGTATAAAATTTCCAGCACACAACTGGACTTATACCTATGATGGGTGAACAGCTGACTGACAGACTGAGCTCAAATAGTTATAGTATTTGGGATAACATCTAGCTGATGGCCTGTCATTAGTGGGGTTCCCCTCAGTTTTAATTCTGGGGCCAGTTCTGTTTGGTACTTTTATTAATGACCTGGACACATGAGTTGAGTGCACAGTAACTTGTTGCAGACAATATTAAACTAGGAGGAACCATTGATACCCTGAAGGGTACAGGAACCTTCGAGATAGATCTTGATAGATTAAAATGCTGGACAATCACCAGCTGTGTGAATTTTGGCAAGAACAAATGTAATATTTTGCACCTGGGAGGGTGTAATCCTCTGTGTGCACATAGTCTGGGGGACAGGTGGCTGTAGCCTTGCAGAAAGGGACTGGGGGTTTTGGCTGGTGGCTATCTCAATATGAGTCAACAACATGCCCTGGAGGTCAAAAGGGCCAGCCATATCCTTGGGTACCTTGAGCACATTACAGTTAACAGCTCAAAGGAAGTGATTGTTTCACTCTGTTCAGCACTGGTGTGGTCTCGCTTTCAACACTGCATGCAGTTTGGGGGCCACAGTGTAAGGATATAAAAATACTACAGTATGTCCAAAGAAACAACAGCTATGGTACAAGGGGTAAAGGACATGACTTACGAGGAGAGGCTGAGGAGACCAGGTCTGCTCAGCTTGGGGAAGAGGAGAGTGGCTGGTGCACACTGCAGTTACAGCCTCCTCGTGAGGAGATATGGAAGGGGGGTGCTTATCTCTTCACTCTGGTGTTCAGTAGTAAATTCAGGGGAGTGGCGTAAAGATACTTCACTGGAAGTTCAGACTGGATATTGGTTCTGCAAACTGGAAAGGTTCTTCACTGGGATGGTGGCCAAGCACTGGAACAAGTGGAACAAGCTCCCCAGAGAAGTGGTTACATCTGCAAGTCTGATGGTGTCCAAGGAGTGGTTGGACAATGCTCTGAGAGATACGGTTTAATTTTTAAATTGTCCTATGTGGAGCTAGGACTCTGTGATCCTCTTGGGTCCCTTCCAGCTCAGGATATTCTAAGTACCTTTACTCTCTAATTTGTAATTGAGATTTGTGGACACAAAAAAATGCATTTTCCTTTTCTGCTTGCACCTATGTGACAAAAACTACGTTTATTTTGCTGTCCTTGGAGTCAGTTAACTCCAGGATTGCATTCTTTTTCTCTTGGGTTATTCATTCTTATGCAACCATTCTTTTCAGTTTGCAAACCAAGCTTTAAAATGTTAATATGTCAGTCATTTCTGTTCCTTTGTGGCAGAACACTGCTACACAAGTGGCTTACCTTGCTCAAAATTATATTAAAAAAGCACCTTAATCCTTAAAGCTGATTCTGGATTAGAGTTTGGCAGTGAAACCATACATTCATCATGCTTTCTGAGGTTTAGCTTGCCGAGTCTGCTGTGAAAAATTGAGACACTAACCTTCAGTGGCTCATATGGGTAGAGTGTTGGTTTTGATGGTTTGAGGAGGTGTTTATGTGTGTGTTCACAGGTTCTTATGCATGTGGATGCAGATGTTCTGCCCCATACTTCTAGGTTTTCATATTAGGAAGCAGTGTGTTTAAAATCCTGATTGAAAGGGAGACACTGATGCTTGAGTTTGATTTGGCTTTTTTTTGTCAAATGCAGATTTATTTATAACATATCAATTCAGATTTCAACTAGAACACTTAAGGATTTTTTATATGGAAAGACATCTGTAGTGGTGAGAACACCAGAACAGGATGTCTCAGTCCTGGTAAACCTACTCATTGATAATGGTGAGATAAACCAGGCCTGGAGGTAGTTTAACTGGGGCTTAAGGATCTCTGTAGGTGCAATACCTCTCCTGCATTATGGAATAGACTTTGACAGGTCTCTGAGGGAGAGGCACTCTTTGAAATACTCTTTTTAGCTTTTCTCTACACCAAGAATATGACAGCTGGTGACTAATTTTTAACATTCTAATTTAAACTGTTATCTGTTCAATAGCTGTTAGGTACTTAGCTATGGCTACATATATTAAACATAAATGCAACCAGCCTCTCTTTTTCTAAACATGGGAGATGATTGACATGTTGCTGGTGAGATAGTGAGGGATAGGGGATGCATGTGATGCATTCTGGATCAGATTTGCTTAGCCAAATCAGGACCAAGCATGTTCTTTCATTTCTTGTGTTTGTTTTCTAGACTTGAAAGTGCAATAATAGAAAGATGTCTGACATCATATTGCAGCTTTAGGTCATATCCTGTCCACATTCCAAAACCACATCAGGGCACATCTGACTTTAACCATGTCAGGCACGCATTCATGTCGAGTCTGCTGGAACTATTGTGCTGTCATGTGCTGAGAAGCACAGAAATGAAAACTGTGGAAAAACCAGTTTTTCCCATGTATTTTTTTTTTAAATGAACTAACTTGATTAAAAAAAATAATTGAATACGAGTTTTACACAAATTATTTGAGGCACTGGATATGAATATTTTATTTTTCTTTTAGATTTCTTTTATATAGACTTGGAAGGTTAATTCTTGCTTTTAATCTATTACTTAATAGTCTGACCACCTCCCAAGCCAAGAATTTAAAGTGGATCAGTGCAGCTCTTTCTGAGAAGAAATTTCAGCAGGAGACAGTAATTCTGAATCTGTTGTTTTTCTGTTCATTGAGATGTTCTCATTGCAGCTTCCACAGTCTCCAGGTGCACTGTGAAAGGGGGAATCATGCATGCTGGTACCTTGTACCTGTTTTTCTTGGACAAGCACTTATAGGCTTGGGTTCACGTTGGGCTATCAAAAATGTAGTGAATAACTATTGGAGGGAACTGGGTCAAGAGTTTTCAGTGTACAACTTTCTTTAGGTCTTAATTCAGTGATGTTCACCTTTATCCAGCGGAATAAGTTACCAAGATTTTGCTTCCTGCTTGTATTAAAATTCAGTGCAAAAGAAGTTTCTGATAATGAAATCACTTCCTTCCTTATGTGTCAGAGGCTGATGTCAATGAAGTGAAAAAATGTCACCTCTATCTCCTGGTCTAAGAATTATTTTGCGCTTATTATTTTGTGCTCGACTTTCCTAATTTTCAGTAATTGAGTCTTATTGTTTGACACTTCTAAAATGTTGACATAAGAGGTGTATGTGTCTGTGTACCACACAGGCCTAGAGGATCCTTCCCTTATCATAAGTTTTGCTGAGCTTTTAGAAGCTTGCTGGTCAAACCAAGTATTTTTCTAAAGTATTAATATTTTTATGAGAATTTTAAAATTTCCAAATATTTGAAGGCGTTTACTAATCCATCTTTTCACATTCTGGTAAATATAGAAATTCCAAGTCTTATTGCTTAAATTACATCTGTCAGATTATCAAATCATTCAAGTCTGCACACAATGCAGACATTTTATGCATATTAAATGGGCAATATGCCAGCCAGTTATCATGAGCTTTTAACACTCTTGTGCACTTCTACACAGAGAGGAAATTTGATCCACATAGCCTAGTATTTCTTGCAAATTATTGTATCTGGTACAGTGTGTGTGTGCGTGTGTGTGTGTGTGCGTGTAACATGTTTCCCTTCCTGAGAGAATTAGGATTTAAAAGATTGCTTTGCCACATATTACAGAAAAACACACATAATTCTTGTGTAAGGAAACCTTTTGTGTTCAAAAGCTTTATTAATCACAGACATCTCTCAGCAATTTTAAAACGGAAGGATTTATGGGAGTCATTCTTTAAGAATGGTTGGAAATTATTAACTCATGTTTATCTGAAATAATATGGTGCTTCCCTGGTTTTGTTTACTTACAGATTTAATGGACTTTTTTGTAGAAAGGCTGGATCTGCTGTGCTAAAAATATCACTCTAATCTGTCAACCCTTGTTCATGTGAAAAAATCTTGTGGAAGTGATGAGGCTCTGTGAAATAATAACTGTTTGTGGGAGCAGAGGTTGCCACATCATGTCTGATCTGATCTGGGCTGCGGCATTTTTTTTTCCTTCCAGCTATGTGCTTTGTTGAGAGATCAAACGAAGCCATGAAAATGATGGTAAGATTCTGTAAAGAAGAGTATGTCTCAATATTTCTATCATCTTGTATCATGTGCAAGAGAGACAGCTGTTTTCTCCCCTACTATGAAGACACAGATGCATATTAAACTGTGGTTTCTGGCTGCCTTTCAGAACAATAAGAAACTACACACCTGTCAGCTCTTGGCAAGCAGGAATGGTAAAATTACTAACTTTGTTTCCACAGCATTCTCTCACTGACAAACACACCACTGGCTTCATTTTTCTCTCCATCACTTCTCAAAAGGCTTAGATTTCTCCCCAGAGGCACAGAAGAATTAAGCAGTTTTACTACTGCTTCTCATAAATGGCTTACTTTTCAGAGAGCCTAGGTTTTCATGCTAGGCTTGTTTTATTGAAGCTTTTCTTCTGGAACATTTTTTTTTTCCCAATCAGCGTTTTGCATCTGTAAGCCTTTATGCTATATAGCACCCTCCTTTCCTAAGGCAATCCAAAAACCCTCAAGCTAATGGCTCATTTAGTGATCAATTTGTCAAATAATATTCACAGATGTTTTTCTTGTGGTACGGTGCAGGTAATACCCATGTGAATGATTTCTTCTCCTAAGTGGCTAGGTAGTGGATTTGTTTTGTACAGTGCAGTGTGGAGTTCTCCAGCAGCTAAGTTACCCTTTCACTTATCAAGTTTTAAAACTAAATTCTGTTTAAGATATACAAATATGAATGAATATTGGATAAAATTTCTGTCCTTAAGAAAAGATCCTTAAGCACAGGATCTTAAGGAGCTGTAACTGATTCGTAAAGTGGAATTAGGTGTGGACTTTCAATCTTGGCTCTTAATTTCTAGCTTTTGCTATCTTGGATGCAAGACTGTAAAAGTTATAAGAAAACTGATAGTCTTTTTGTTGTTTGTTTGAGGTTTCGTTTATTTGTTTTGTTTGTGCTTCCCTCCCCTCCCGTCTACCTGTATTGCCAGTAAAACCAAACTGAGGAAAAAAATTGTTCAAGAATTTTTTTTTTAATTATTTAAAAATTTTGTTTTAAAAAACATTAAGATGGTTCAGGACACTTTGCAAAATGATTGAAAACTTCCCTAGGACATTCCTGCCCTCTCTTTCCAGTTTTTACAGCTCCTTCACACTGCCCCCACACAGTTAAAAGCACAAACCAGGAATTCCTCAGAAAGTCTTTTACAAGGCATGTTGAAAACTTTGAAGACATTAATCTGAAATGATCTGTCAAAGATCCAGGGGAATGGAATCTAACTGAACTTTAACTACTTTATCCTACTTAAGCCGGAACAGAACTGCTGAGCTGAGCAATTTAAGATTCCCACAGCTGCACTAGCAATGTTTTCGTTCATGGTACTAAATTGTTTCCATTAGCCTGAAAAGGGTTATAAAACCTACAATCAATTTACTTTCTGGGGCATTGTGTTTTGAATACCGTTTAATAGGGTGTGACAAAAACACATAATTTCTCCACATGTTCTTACATTGCAAGCAGATTTTGCTTGGTACTAGGCAGTGAACCAAATGTTCTGGACAGACAAATATTCAGCAGAGAATGCACTGGAATTGGAAATAGAGGAACAGTATCAGACAGCTAGAATGCCCAGGGCATGACAAGAATCTTAAGTGGAAGAGAGGAGCACAAAGGAATAATAGGAATTTTTATCATCCATTTGCTCATCAGCTCTACATTTGCTATGGATAGGAATCATTAGATTTGTTTAACGTAGGGGAAAATAATAGATTCAAAACCTGGAAACATGAGTGAATCCAATTGGACAGGAGTATATTTAATACTAATATGAATAACCAGAGATGGCTAAATATGATGAACAGCTGCAGGCAGGAGGAGGATTCTCACTTTCTTCCAATGAACTCAATGACTTCTATTGCTTTCTCAGCCTAATACACCCACAGCATTTTTGTTACATGAATAACCACATTTATTTTAAAAAGACTTCTTGATAGAGGAGGACAGATGGATTTACTTACCTTTACTAATACTCCTAATCTGTTTATATCCTGTATCTCCTCTCACTGAAAGCATTTCAGCTCATATTTTGTATACACAGTGTATCTTAAATCAGTTTATTGAGCAGGGAAATAACACTGATTAACGAGGAACTGTGAATAAACATATTCAAGAAAGTTATATCATAAAATATTTCTTAATAGTGATATGGAAAAACCCTCACATTGTTCCATGACAACATGTCTCTAAAAATGAATTTTGATGGTTCAGTAATTGTCTGTGTACTGAGGTGCACTACAACACATGTGAATGCTGACCATCAAAAAGGCTCTTCACTCTGTTTCTGACGGCAGATGAACTTAATTGTCCTTAGGAGGTGTTTTATTGTCTTTTAATTGAAACAACTGTTTTTAAGAAAGAGTGAAAGAAATCTGACAATTTTCACTCTGAGTCTAGAAATTTTTGCAATGTTAGCAAGCCAGCTCCTCGGTAAGAAACAAAGCAACAATCAGGGCAACATTGAATTGGTCAGTTCTACTGCACTGATTTCACAACTTTTGTTAAGGTGTCGTTTATTCATTCTTGTAAGGACTTTTAAGGGATCCTTTAATGGATCTTCAGATTTGGACTGAGCTTTCTTAGATTGAATTTTTAACCAGAGAAAATTAGCTGCTGTTCATAGAAATTTTAAAGTTGCTTCTCCATAGCCTGTGTTCTGGTTATTTAAGTGGTAAATGGTGATAAATGTTTTCATTATTATTTTTTTGGATCATGATAATAAAAGCCAAACTTACTTTATTTGATATATAAAAGCAGCAAGCATAAAACCATATTGAGAAATGCTGCCTAATCATTTCATGTAAGAATATTTTAGATCCTAAAAACTTTGTTCCAGTGTTCAGCTCTGTGGCCTGTCTGAAACTATCTGCTGTGTATCAGAGAGAAATAGGAATCTACTGCTTGAACAGTAGCTGTGCACCCCACCTTGTTTTCCCAAAGCTGTACAAAAAGTACATCACACCTAAGAGTGTTCCTTCTTCTGTTCTTGCATGTTTCCAAGTGCAGAAACTCAGCAACCTTCTCCACTTATTCCAATTTTCTGTGCTTTCCACTGGACATGCTTTCTTCATAGCTCAATCTCCTCTACTACCATTCAACTCTACTCCGTGTCTCAAACTTGGCAAAGTTCTTTGCAATTGCATTTTGGGAAACGAATTACATAAATATCTTCTCTTTTCTCTCAAAACAGTCACCTCCATTGTTTTTGTTTCTTAATCATGCTTTAGAATAAATGAACCATGCAAGTTGGAAAAGTCCCTCGAGATCATAGAGCCCAACCATTGGTTTAACAGTACCAAGTCCAACATTAATTGATGCCCTGTGCACTGTATTTAAGTTTTTTAAATACCTCCAGGGATGGTATCTCCACTGCTTTCCTGGACAGCCTGTTCATCTGCTTGAGAACCCCTTCGGAGAAGATCTTTTTCTTAATACCCAACCTTGTTAAAGCCCAAAGGCCTTTTTGATCCTTATCCAAACGTTCTCAGCCCATCCTGGCCATATCTCTCTGTAGGGCTTTCCTGTCCTCTAGCAGATCAACATTTCCACCCAACTTGACATTGACATTTTCCATATTTTTTTGTCATTTCTGTGTTTTCCTTTCATCTGAGCATTTTACAGGTTAGAATGATTTTCTGGAGCTCTGTTTAGGGAAAAGGATTCTTTTTCATGTTAGTCATTAACAAAAATCTCATAATCAACTGATTTTATTTGCTACTGGTTTTTTTTTCTTTTATCCTTTCTATCCCCTACTGTAGCTTGCTTTCTACCTGGAATGTACTTTATTTTTAAAGAACATCCAAATTTGTGATGTATTTTCCTCCCACAGGCAGTAATTTATTGCTTGTCTGTAATTTCCTTTACCAAAATGAGTTATTATTTTGCTACTTTCCTCTCATAAAAATGACTATGATTACAGTAAACAGTGTTAAGTACTCCTAGTAACCATCTGCTTTCAAGTGCTAAAATTCCTTTGAAAAAAACAATAAACATAATGTCTAACTTTGTTTTTCAGGCTTGTTTTCTGTGAAAGTGCTTCTAGAGCAAAACAGCTCTTCCAGCTTTGAGGGCAGATTTTCAGGGTTGGTAGTACCCTTTTAATGATTCTGTGATCTTTCTGGCATTGGGATTGACCTGACAAAGAAAATAGGGACCTTGATGTGTGGATGTAGTGTGATCACTTCTGCAATACGCAAAAGATGAACATCAGCATTTTAACTCATCGTACCTATGTAATACATCAACACAATTTTTTTTTTTTTTTGAGCAAACTATGCAAACACTGGTAATAGAGATGAAGATCCTATAAAATGGTGTGATTTTGGAAATGTAATGAAACAAAATAGGTAATTTGAGCTTGGGTCTATTTATAGTGCAGGAAGGCTCTTTTTAGGAAAGGATATTTTTTAAGTTTTAAAAATTGCCTAGTCATTTGACAAAAATCAGCCATTTTATAGCATGATTGAGACTGGGACATTGTATACAGAAAGGCTGGAAAACTAGCGTAGCAGTGCTGAGGAGAAAAACAGGTGACTTCACTGAAATGTGTTGGGTGACATTGCTTCTAAACTGCTATAAAATTCAATTCCTACTAAATCAGTAGAAAAATTTTGAGAAAAATTTCAAAAATTTCTAATCTTTTACTCTAAGCTCCCTAATGACTGCAGAAAACTTTAATTTTTAGCTGGACTATAACTGAACATTGAAGTATGAGTGTTTTGAGTAAAAATAAATTACTTTGCGACTCCATAGTAATGAAATAATATAAACTAAATAAGATATGATGCTGGTTTAACGATAGCCAAAACAGCTCCATTTGTTGTAATGACTGCTGCAGATAAGGGTCAAGAATGAGACTACTTCTATAACATGAAAGAGGGACAGAAAAGAAGTGACCATGGTCCCAAACGTAAACTATATGGGCATCCAAATAAATTGAAACATGAACATTTTGTAGGTGAGTGCGATGAGTGTAACTGGCAGTGTAATAGCAGCAAAGCCATGCAGAGCCCTACTGGCCACTTACAGAGCTTTTCAGTGCTGTAGCAGTCCATTCCAAAGAACCTACAATATTGTGAATCTAGAGTAGTAGTTTAACTGTAAAAAAGTCCTTTTGTTAGACAAGACCCATGACAGCTGGTAAAATGGACTCATTCTTAAATTTACGGTGAGGAAAGATTTGTTCTGGCGTGCTGTGGTAACTGAAATGGGGCATATTTAGCATAGCAAGAATCAAAACAGAGCAAGACCCTCTAGCAAAAAGACAGTAGTGGACATCACAGGAATGTGTGAGCCCCCAAGCTGTCATTTCTGCTTGGTGGCTGAAAGTGGGCAAAAACCTTACAATATTAAAATTCCACTTAACACATTTTCTGAGAAAGCTGACAAAAGTTGGCACCAGAAACTTCTGAAGATATGATGTGGTGGAATTTGGGTCTGATTTTTGCTGGTCACAAAGGTACTATACTCATGTGGTTCTGGCTATGCAGGTCTCAGCTGAGTTATGCATGCCTATCAAACTGATGAACTAGTACCTGGTTGTATGCATGAAAGGGTCCTTTCAGAGAAACTTGACAGTAATATATATTAAGTCAGCTCTACCTCAACTAAAACAGCCGACTTTTTTCCAAGAAAAAAGTGTTTGTGTGTGGGAGATTTTCAAGATTGTGTTCATTGCTTTCAGCTGTCATTTTCCTCTGTGTTTTGGCTAGTGTTTTTTCCTTTTCTTAGTGAGAAGCAATATAGAAGGTGCACTCAAATGATTTCAATTTATGAGTCAATTTCAAGCATTCTTTCTTAAATTGTCTCCTACAATTTTTTGTGATATCCTCCAGTGAGTTTAAACTACATAATACAAAGCATGGTATATCTGGCTTTTAGAGTTTGAAAAGCAGAGATCTGTAAATGATGCAGTCAGTACACGTGAAACATCTGTATTAAACAGAGATTTGCAGAAGTCAAGCTCTGAGTATGACTTCATTAAACTACAAATGGCTTGCAATTAAGGTATTGATCATCTTTTGCAGAGTCTTAAGATTCTGCAGATGATATTGAATCCTTAAATGTGCTTCAAGAGACATCTGTTTATGCTAGCCTTTGGCCAACTAAAGATAGTAGGAAACAATACTGGAAGAACATGCAAAGTCATTTGGCTGCGAGTGTAGCATGAATGATTCAGGAACCTAAAACTTCACCAAGAACTAGAAAGCTTTAAATTATGACATTCTTTGTTGTTCTGCTCCTCATTTTTTTGGTACTTCACACATTATTACTGAATCAAGAGAAATTATAATTTTTTCACCATTGCTAGTTTCCTTCTTTTTTTCTTCTTTTTTTTTTTTTTTTTTTTTTTTTTTCTTTTTTTTTTTTTTTTTTTTTTTTTGTAAATAAGATGTATCTGGAGAGAATGGAGACCCTGCTGTCATATTTGTTGTTGTTCAAAGGGAACACATGGTCTGCAGGCCACATATTTGTGAAGTAATTATTCTGGCCTAATGGATACCACAGATATGATATGCTGATAGGGCAGTGAGAGACACTGAGAGCTTGTGGTTTCTGTTTTACCTGCTTTTCACCATCAGAGTGACTCCACCTCTTGAAATGTAACTTCTGTTGAGGATGCAGAATGGGAAGGTCTCAAGAAGCTCAGAGACTGGGAAATATAATTGACAATTAAGAGTTTTAAGTGGCTTCTCTTTTTAAAGCACATGCCTCTCCACTAAATATTCCTTTGATTAAAATACATTATCAGGCTTAAAAGGCAATATTGAATTAAGATATATAATTTGATATTCTCAAACACTGTGGGTGTGCAGGCCAAAAGAAGATCCATTCTAAAGCTTCTTCTGACCATGACTTGATCTCACACCTATATAACAGAAGAAGAGAGGTCATCAGTTTCATGGTGGAGATAGAATTGGCATCCATGTAAAATTCTCCATGAAGTACAGTCACAGGATTAGCTCAGTTAATTAGAGCATGGTGCTAATAATGCCACAGTTGTGGGTTAAATCCCTGTGTGGGCCATACACTTAAGAGATGGACTTGATGATCTTTGTGAGACCCTTGAAACTCAGAATATTCTGTGACTCTGTCTTGGAGATTCATTAAAGCATTATGTGAACCCTACAAAAGAAATTTTACAAATATTTCTTAATGAAGACAACGTTTAGTTTTAACTCACTTTAAGTTCAATGCATTTAGTTTTGTTAAGCATTCTCACCCATCAGAATTTAGTCCATTTTAATAATGCTCTTTGGGATGTTCTGTGATTGAAATGAGAGTTTTTTAGTTGATAGATTCCATTCTTATGGAGATAAAGTCACTTAGTAGAACAAGTTAATTGCAATAAATTGCATAAATTTTACTTCTACAGAGGACATATTTCACTTTGGGGTTCCTTTGAAAAAGTTTTTTTGAAGATCATGTAGACTTTCTGTTTGCACCAGCCATGGAAATGCTGAGCAGATGCCACAACACACCAAATATCTCTTTATAATAGAATATCTCCTTAATGTGTAAACCCTTTTTGTTACAGAGGTCCTACACCATTGTGGCATAAGAGATGAGTAGCCTGTTTTCTTGAAGCCTCCTATTTGTTAGCTTATTGAAAGAGTGGTTCCACTATTTAGATCACTGGATGCTTGCCTGGTCTCAACCAGTCTCCTCATCTATTCAAAAACGTTTCCATAAAGACATCTTCCATACTTTAGAAACAGCCTCTAGTCCTTATACTTTGTTATCTGTATTTTCTAAACCACTGGAAATTTTGTCATTAATGGCTTCAAAGGACAGACAGGTTACTTATTTCATTTGCATGATGATAGTAATCCCATCTCTTGTATTATGACTAGTATTCTGTTTGTCTTTTACCCAGTGTAATTTGATTTGGTATGGTTTCTTTTTCTTCTTATCATTTCAAACATATTGAATGCTTTTATTTAATTCTGGTTACATGCATAGGATTCTGATTACATGAGCTGGATCTTGTCTGTACACTGAGTTATTTGGGGCAGATAAAGTGAGGTAAAAAGCAAACTTGCACTGCCACTGTAGACAAAGGTCTACAGTGGCAAATAGTCTAGAAAAGTAAGAAACAAAAACCTCCTAATTTCTATAAAAGAGAGAAAATAACACCTGAGAGGAAACAGATATGAATTTTAATGGATTATAAAAAGAGGAAAAACTAGTTCATCAAAATAGTAAAAAACCCACTACATATTACTAAATGATAATGAATTTAATTATTCACCAGGTTATTAAATTCACTACTGGTATTAAAATGGTACAGCAGATACATCCATATGTGTTCATGGGTGCAAATTCTTTTTCCAGAAATGAGACTGTGTTTGCTGTAATGTAGCTCTTGCTTCCAGGCCTGCAGTTGAAACCTCACACTTTACTTTCTCCAGTGGTTAGGTCCTTTTCTATGGAGGATGAGACTCCAGTTGTTTTGCTCTTCCCTGGGGCCTGACTGAAGAGGTTGGAGCTTTTTGCGAAGGAAAGTACCAAAGAGTAGCTGGTCTGCTTCCCTTCATAAATCTCAAAGGTTATTAACTCCAGTGCTTTAACAAAAAGACTCTTAATTGCATCAGATGTGTAAGAAGTTCAATTAACATGTGTTTGTTTGCTCTAATTACTCTGATCTTGATTTTATTATGCTGTAAGTTGGATCTGTTGTTCAGGGCAATTTTCTCCTCCAGCTAGCTTCCTTTAGCTTACAGACACTTGGGGTCTCGTTCCCTTTGTACATATGTTCTTCCTGCATGCAGTTTCTGATTTTGCTCAGGAAATTGTTCTGAAAAAGCACTCTGGGGACACCTGCAGCTTTGAGACTGTTCAGGTCAAATATGACCAGAGGCCCTGTGGTATCCTGGTGCAAAAATATTTTAAAGGGTAGGGAATATAACCACAAACTCTCCTATGATCATAGAATCAAGGAAGGACTTGGGTTGGGATAGACATTACAGATCATCCTGTTCCATCTGCCCTGCCAAGAGAGGGGACACATTTCACCAGGTCAGTTTGCTCAAAGTTCCATCCAGCTTGGCCTTGAACAACCTCTGGGGATGGAGCCCCCACAACTTCTCTGGGTAACCTGTTCCAGTGCCTCGCCACCACCACAGTAAGGAATTTAGTCCTAATATCAAATACAAGCATGCTCTCTTCCAATTTAAAGCTGTTCACTTCATCCTGTTACTGCCCTTGTAAAAAGTCTCCATTTTTCTTGTAGGCTTTCTTCAGCTGCTAGAATGGTACAATTAGTTCATTCTGGATCCTTCTGAACCATCCCAATTCTCATAGCCTTTCAACAAAGAGTATGTCCTTCATTCTTCTAATCAACTTGGTGGCCCTCACTGCCCTTTACCTTACAAACTCTAGCTGCATGAAGGGAATGGAAAGAATAACCTTTGCAGCTCTAACTTGTGCCTTGTGAGACATATATTGAAACTGCCAGCATTTTCTACCTGATATTGTATTTGGTCTTTTCGTTGGAATCCTACCTCTCCAGTCAGGACTTTTTTGGAAGATGTTCTATCAGTCTTTAAAATGGGGGAGGTATTAGCAATCTTCTTGTTGTAGTTCATGAATCAATCCTTTCCTTCTTTTCAGTTTGTACCTGAATTAATCATTTGTTTAGAAGATATTTTCTTGGTGCCTTAATGAAGTCAGCTAGGAAGTTACAGCTCCTAAAGCCTTTCTGTCAATCGCCTTAATCAGTCACTTGCTCGTATTTTACCTCTCTAAAATTATCTCCTTGGTCTTTAGTAACTGCTTCACTTTACACCTCTGTGAGCCTTAAAAGTTTGTGTCATTTTTATAGTGATGATTCAATGGGGCAAAGGTAACAGATACAAATCCAACGAGCACCTAGACAATGAACCAAAGCATAAGTACTTGTGTAGTAGGTGGTTGTATTTCTAGAGGGCTGTAAATAATCACTGAGAGTATACTGAAGCCAAATTTATTTTGACAGTGATGGTTAGAAGTTTTCAGATAATCTTTATCCAGTGGCAGGTTGTGGATAGCCTTCCAAAATTATGACACAGGGATGTTTTAATTTGTGGCAGCAGTGATACAGCAATGTTAGATCTTCCCATCATTTCAGAAGACTTTTCAATGTTTCCAGTTGTGGGTAAATGTGTGAAGAGCTGGATTGTGTTGTAAAAATAATGGCAGGCAGATATGTCTGGAAAAGTAAAGCTGTAGAACTATTGTTTTCTAGTAGGACTCTTAAAGCTAATAGTAATTACAACTAAAAGCATTATGTTGATTCTTCCCTGACAAGGTGACAAGTCTTTCAAAATTGCTCTCTGACAAAACAAAATAAATGCATACTGAAGTATAGTGCTTGTGTCATAGTTGTGTTTGTCTAAAATCAAAGTGAGGAAAAATATGTGAATTTATTAAACTGAGTAATGGAATTGGAAAAACAGAAAATCCATCACATATTTAAAGAAGGTTACATTCTCTATAGTTCAGAAAAACACTAGATGTTTTCCTAGGATGCTTAGGGAGCACATACTTTCATTTGCAGGAACACATTTTTATTCTTTAAACATAGAGGCATATCTTACTTTGTGAATAAGGAAAGATTATTTAAGTGAGAGTTCCAGGATTTTTTCTTTGTGTTGCAGAATGTACATTTACACAAATGGATATTGTTCTTTCTGAAGAAAGCATATGAAATTGCTGGATGAAGAATGATAATCTGTCTAATTTATTTTCTGAGAATGTAGCATACTTGCTGATTAACCTTATTGGCATCTTGCTTCCACTCACAGGGTATAGCTCTGGGAAGGGATTAAGAGGGAGACAAAGCTTTAATTTTTTGAGAAAATGCTCATTCTGATTTTTACATTGGGAGGCAGAGATAAGCAGTACAATCCATTTGTAGGGGTGCTTATGTGTGAATGTGAGCAGCATGTCTATGTGCATAAGCTTGATATCTAAAATCTTTAGGAGCTGTGTGTCATGAGAGATGGATGTGACAGAATGAGGATCTCCTGATAGGAATGTGTCATAAACTCACAGAAAGGACTGTCATTTTGACTATGGATGACAGCATCTCCAGATTGCAGACCACACAACTGGGATTTGTACATGTGTTTGTTTAAAAATAGAACAAAATAGGGCAGCTTAGAGAAAATGTTAGCAATGACCAGTCTCTGTAACCTGTATGGCTTTCCCATATTTTTTGCAACAAAATAGCTATTGAAAGCTGGGCATGCAAAGCATGTATTTGGTTTAGTAATGACAAGCAATGTCAGCATAGTGTAATTAACATGGGGTGGTATAATTTATAAGGAATGTTCTATGCAGCTTAACACCAACACAGGAAGAAGGGAAAGGAGTGAAAGAATTCTTCATCTGCAAAATCAGTGTGTCTCTCCTTTTGATGTAAACATTTTATTTCCAAATGCTCATTACATTTTTGTCACTAACAAAAGGCCTCTGTCATTATGAGTTAACACAGTGGCGAGCAAGAGTGAGTCAGGAAGATGACCTCTGTCCTTTTGCCTCCATATTAATCTGAAAGGGAAAGTCTCAGCAGACTGTTTTTACTGTACATAATTAAGCAATTCTGAATGCTCAGTGAAACTTGAATGGTATGGCATAAAGCCTGGTAATATGACAGTTAATGAGATGAGACTTAAACTTATTCAGCCTTTATAATAATAAGTGAAAGCTTTTGCATTCAGATTGAGGGCAGACATACCCTGAAATATTAATTTTAAAAGCTAAAAAAAGCACCAAGGGCACTGTTCCATGTGTCTTTGTTTTATGACTCTCTCCAAGAAATAAGAAACTATGAAATTATTTCTTAATTGTACTTATTAAATATCTATAATAAACTGCGATATTTGCATTCATGGCAGAGAAATCGAAAGAAGGAGACAGTCAAGAAACTGCTAACAATACAGGGAGTGATCTATGTTATTGTATCTTTCTTTCAGAGCCCAAAATATTTGGGCTGGATGAAGTTATGTAATTAATTTCAGTCCTTGTCTCTAATAAGAAGACAGTTGCTTTGGAAATATCTTTTTGTCTTTTTCTCTGCTTTATTTCCACATTCATATACTAAATAATTCAGCTTTGTGTAAGCCTTCTATTTGTCATTGGTGATTCTTGTGTGCTTGCAGCATGATGTTCTTTACAGCTGTGTATAATAGTCGGGAAGGGGCTTCCTGATGAATCATCCAACTTAGCTGATATTGATCAAATGCATTACCTGGATTTTTAAAATTGCCTAGTTTAATGCAGGTAAGCAAAAATAGATTGTGTATTAAAACAAAAGCAAACAAACAAACAAAACCCACAAGAAAGATATTGTGAATGGTTTTCTGAATGTTTATATTAATAATACTAGAAAACTCATAGGTACCTAGGGTTAGCTAGCTTGGTTATGCAGCTTTGGCTGCAACTACAGAATTCCAGAAATTTTCCCAGAGAGGAGCAGTGACCATGTCCACATCTAAAAATGTAACCAAGGTCAGTGCCCTTTAACCCAGTGAGCCTACTGAGACACTGCTGTTGTGTTCAAATTAGAGCTTTGTTCTTAGACTGAAGGAGGTAGCTGGGTTATATTCTTCTCCACATTGCTCTATTCCCCTGGTGCCTTAAACTAACCCCTTTGATTTTTCTCTTAGGCTGTTTATACTTCACAATCATTTACACTTTCTCTTCCCCAGTTTTGCTAGTCCTGCTCCAGCTGGATGGATTCTGAAATGCTGCACGGTGACTATGCAGCCCCATGATCGTGGTCTGACTGCTGAAAAATGCTGTGGTTAAAGACATAAACCCAGGCTTGGTCTCAGGCATACATTCACTACCAGTGTACTGTATTGTTCAGTAATTCAGAGTCCTCAAAAGTCAGAGGAATTTCTTATGTATTCCCCAAGGTCGTATACATGAGCTTACGGTCCCTGCATTTTTTTTCTTTTTTAAAGAAGAAACAAATGAAAGCCAACCTATTTTGAGTGTTTTAAGCTCTAAAGAGATGCTGGTTAATAGGTGACTCATAAGTAACACAGATATTCTATCAGATGCAGTCTTCTCGTGACCATGTAGTGGCTAGACTATGGGAAAGGGCTTCAAACTGCAAAAGAACAGCTTTAGGTTAGACCTTAAGAAGAAATAGTTTACTGTGAAGGTGGAGAACAGGTTGCCCAGAGGAGCTGTGGATGCCCTATTCCTATTGGCAGGTGTCCCTTCCCATGGAAGGGGTGTTGGAACAAAATGATCTTTAAAGTCTGTTCCAACCCAAGACATTCTACGTTCCTATGATTTTATGATCAGTGGTTCATACAAAACTCTTTTTGTCAATTGTTCCCAAAAGAGATGTTTTAAATGGACACTCTTGACACACTGAGATTTTTTCTGCTCCATATTTTTCTTAAATTGAATGGTACTTTTGCAAAAACTCCAGGAGGAAAATGTGCCTAAGAAGCACTTTCTTTGACTTTCAGAATTATATTAGTTCAGAATTTTGTTTCACACTCAAATTTATAATAAAAAAAATTTGTTTTGTTACATACACAAGAATAAAATGAAAATATAACAAATGTATAGACATACAGAACATCTGTAAGTCTCATGATTACTCTGTAGCAGACGGGTATAATTCAGAGGGAGAGCACTCTGAGGCATTAGTCTTGAGACCAGCAAAGTGGAACTTGAAGCAAGGCAAGTCTTGCCTGGGAAAGGCACTAGGGGTATTACAGTATTTGTTTGTTTTTCACTGACACTTGGTGTACACGTCAGGAGAGAAAAATGCTCTTTCCTGTGGAATTATTTTTTCCCCCTTGATTATTATAAATGCTGCAAACAGCAAGTAAATTTGTGGAGGAGGGGAACTGAGAACATTTTGTAGTTCTTGAAAGGTTAATTGCACTATTTATAGACCTAACTGCAAAGGGAAAAATCTCTCAGTGTGACCCAGCAAGGTCAGCGTGGTAATAGCAACCCTAAATGGAGCTCTGACCAGTCATGAATTACTGTCTGTGATACTGGGAATGCTGACAGTTCAATCACAGCACTGTTTCAATAGAGAACTCCATATATTTAAAGCGCTGATACTGTTTTCCCTCTAAATGACAGGCTTGACAGATGGGCCGAAAGCACTGCAGACGTTTGAACAAGGAAATGGAGAGGGAGCCTGCTGGAAGCTGGGCTTCACGCAGCCAGCCGCGGATGATGAATAGAGTGTGATTGTGTCTGACAGGTAGTAATATAACTATTCATTCACCACAGAACACCTGGAGCACACTATATTAAATGGTACAAGATGGAGAGATTCTGTGACAGGAATGGGAAGTGTGAATCCCATGCTGAGTTTAGGTACAGCAATATAAAAGGTCAGGGGTCGCGCAATATAAACTCCCCGAGAAAAGGATGTAATTAAATTATTTGCTTACTAAAGTCTTTCTAATGTTTTGCTAACATGTTGCCAGGATCATTATTTCAGCATGTCTGCGCAGCTGAGAGGAAAATAGCAAATGGTGCTTGCTGACTACTGTGCTCCCGCTCTGCGTTCAGAGGCTTGCTAATCAAAGTGCCATCGTTATTGCACAAAGCTGCATTGTAGGGCGGCGGTGGCGAGAGGCAGAAATGACTAATCGTGGCCACAGTCCTAGAAGCTGTGTGCTGTGTTTTGTCTTATATTTTGAAGCTTGTAGTTGACCTTATTTTAGGGCATTTGGGGCCAAAAATCTGCTGTGTTCAGCAGGCGCACGGAGAATTAAAAGATACTGTGCTCGTGGATAATGTGAGCTGTGGAGCTGTGTAGCATCATGAATATGTTTTGTCAGAGCTGAAAGAAGCTGCCATTTGCACCCTGCTATGACAGAATTGTAATTGAAAGCCAGAGACACTTCATTTTGCTAATATTTGTTTTGTTCTGTTTCTGTACTGAGAGGCAAATCAGGCTTAAAGTCTAGAATCGTTCTTTATATATGGAAAATGAGGACCTGAGATTAGGTCCAATGTTAGTATGAGTTGGAACTGAACTGCACAGAGTTGATTATTATATTACTGAACGCCTTCCATGCAGGAGCTACTGAAAACCTTTGGAACACTTAATTTTTTTTTAGAGTAAACCTGAGATAATTTTTGGAAGATTTCAGTGAACATTTTTGTGTGAGAATATGTGCTACTAATAAATGATATCCAAAAGGAAACCTTGCTAGCAGACATAAGCAAATGAATATTTTTACCTCAGTTCATGTCTTTCTAGGCAGGAGTGTTAGCCAATTTGTTTCTGTATACTTGTCATTGATAACTCTTAAAATACCAAGTGCAGTGTCCTTTGGAAAATACAGACAGCTAACACACACATAGTCCCTTCTCTTGGGTGTCCAAATGAGGGGTTTACTTCTGCTAGCATAGGTGAAAGAACAGAAAAAACAGACAAACAAGCAGGTGGGCTTAAATTTTGCTTACTTATTTATTACTTGTTTACAGAGAATATGGCACATTGTGTAATTAGAAATGTTACAGGGTCATGTGTGTTATTGCTCTCCTTTGACCTTACATTATTGACAAATGTTGAATAGAAAGGTTCACATTAAAAATGTACTACTTTTGTCAATGTCAATGCCTAGAGAAGGTATTGATACTTTTTTGTAAACTCAAAAGCATCAAAAAGGTAGGCTACCTAAAAGCACTCTGCTTTTTTGTCATTTGAAACATCTACTTTCAGGTTAGGAACTTGAGAGATATAATCTAATTTTATGCCTCAAAATCTTTACATTATTTGACATTATATGGATAAATGGTTTCACATTAAAAATATATGTTTGCAAAGCAAGAGAATGTGTAGTATGAATTATTTATTTTCTATGTTTTCTTCTTTCATTTTATAATTGTAAGTAGTTTTTAATACTGGTTTGGGATAAAAGAGTTACATTGTGCCATAAACTGGATATTCCAGTTTCCTTTTTTGATGTAAAATAGCTAGTGATGTGAACCTTGCATTCAATGTAGCTGAACATTTCGATCGCTGAATCCACTCAATTTTTTGCTTCTACTTTGTCCCCGTATCTTGTTATAGCAACAATTACATATTTCAAATTGTTCTGAAATTTTTGTGGGAAATGTTGATTTTGATAGGTTTAGTCAAGCAGTATGGTTGGGTGATTTTTTTTAGCATGTCCTCTGCTTAGACAATCACTTCAGATATCTCATGCAGCATAATCGAGAGAACCATATTTCTAAATATATGCAGTGACATGACTGTTGACTTGTCTTGGGAAGTCCTTGTGAAATAAAGCATTTGATTGTCAATTTTCATAGGAAGTTACTCAGCAGCTTTCATCTCAAATTAATTTTGTTTGTCACTTTCTTTATTTGCTGAATTCTTTGTCTAGGTCAGTTATTCTCTGAGTGCTTACTAGGTGGCCTTTCCTGTAAGCAGAAGGCATAACAGGCATTCTTTTTTCCTCTGTCTCCTTCCATTGCCAAATCTGGCAATATAAGTAGTAGTTAAAGGATAGCAGCAAATAACCAAATATAATTTAAAAAAGAAAAGTAAAATTCACCACTTTTTATATTTTTCCCTACAGCATTAGTATCACTTTTTCATGAAAATTAAATACAAAAATAAATATTCTACATGCTCAGAAAATTAATTAAACTGCTCTTGAAATTCTTGCTGAGATAGTTTGTTTAGACCTGGTATACTTCGACTCAGTCAGGTATTGGCCAAATGTATTGCTGCTCTTAGGACTTAACTATTTTACAGGAGGCTAATTATATTTGGATGTGTATTGGACTGTTCTGAAAAAAAATCTGCATTGCCAGGTTTTCAGGTGCTCATTAATTTTCTGTTCTGTCTCAAACCTTGTTGCAGGCTGAACTAATTCTTTTGGATTAGCTGAAATAGATAATGAAGTCAACACTTTAAAGGCAAACAAATTTATTTCTTTATCTATTTAACTATTTATTTATTTATCACTTATTTGTTTGCTTATTTTGAACAAAATGAGCAGTATTCCAGGCTTTTGTCCTCTGTCAGTCTGAGAATATTAACTCAGTGTATTTGCAAGTCTACACTGAAGGTGCACCTTCCTTAAAGGCTTTTTTGTATTAATTTCCAAATAACAGAGTTTTGCCAGGAGCAGGGACGGTTTTTCTCCCTGTCAGTGTTTGATAATTTCTTTCAGTATCAAAGGAGTTTGCAGATATGGTTGAAGACACTGTATCTGATTAGTCCACAGTCTTTTGTGGATACTTAAAACTCTTAACCAGGAAATGAAATCCTAAACTTGGTGATATTGTTAATTTAATGTTTTGCAGTAGAATGATGTGACAGGAGAAGAGGAAAATGGATCTTTTATACAAAGAGTTTTACATTAATTTTGATTTTCAATGTCTATGAGAAGTTACAGGGTTATGGTCACCAAAACAAGGATTTTATGCATGGTTTATGAGGAATGTTGTGGCTATAGAAAATTAAAGAGTAAGCTGTAAAATGTAGGTGTCCTCCCTATCTACAAGAGAGTTTTCCATTAGGTAGAAAATGTACTCAGCTTCCATTCAAGTCAGCTCTTCCCTGAATGGTGGAAGAAGTTAAGTCAAGTTTCTCTTGAAGAAGTTCTGCACAGGACAAACAAAAATTTTGTTCTCACTATGTTTCTGCATCTTTCAACATCACCCCATGCCCACACCAAAGGATCTTTTAAAACTACTTTGATTCTTCCCTACAAGAATATGAAAAGTGAGAAAAGATGAAAAGTATGTCACAAATTTCTCTTTTTATGTGGATTTGCATATTTGGTAAAGGACAGCAATAATTCAAAGTAATTTCCTTGTCATCTCATTTTAGCTGTCTGATGAGATACCTGATGACTTTGTCAGCAACATTCAATATCTGATGCTTGAAATTTGCATATGTTTATTTTTCAAAACCTCCATATATACAGAACTTCTTTGCATTTATTTGTGTTTGCTGCTCAATTGTATATTGGGATGCCTGTGATGTGCTCAACATTTAAGGTCAGCAAGAATGTGACCACCTACTGAGTAGAGTAATGGGTAGGTATTAGGTATTCAGAAGATCTGTAATTTCCATTAGCCAAGCATCAGGGTCATTGGACATATCCTTTTAAAACTGTGATTGAGGAAATTTCTTGGCAGTGAGTGTTCATTCTTCAAGTGCTTGCCTTAACTGAGCATTTTAACTTTAAAGAACGTGGAATGGTCAGAACCACATAAAATATTTTTTACTTCTCTATAAAATGATATTTCTAACTAGTCTTCTTTCTGTATGGAGCTTAGTACTTAAATTTGCATTAAACTGTTTTCTACTTACCTTTCATCTATGTTAATAAAATAAAAATATTTGATGTGTTCCATAACTGGCAGCTAGAAACACACTTGCCTCTGGTCCATCTTCCTCTCTTCCAGACATCCACTGCATCCAAGTGTACAGTTGTGCTCTAACAAACTGTATTTATGCAACATAGCAATACTACAGATATTTATGAATTTCAGGTCTGATGAGCTTTTTAACTGACTCCTGCTTCTAATCATTATTTTCAGAGTTCATTTACTCAGAATTCAGAAATCATTCTAAACCTGGGTTCTGGATGTTTGCTTTATTGTCAGATATAAGCTTCTGCACAGACAATTAGTGGCTGAAGTTTGTCAAAACCTCTGAGGCACTGAAAATGGAAGTAAGACAATTAGAAATACAAAAGTGGTTTCAAAATTATGACAAAATAAAGCTTTTGGTCCAGATCAAAACCTCTTGGATTCTTGGAAGAAAAAGAAAAAATCAAGCTGTATAATTTTGTGAAAAGCTTTGCATCTTATCATGCTTAGAGAACAGAAACTGTGAACCAGTGACACAACAGATGCATTCTAGTCAGGGACTTTGCTCCTTAATTCAGCTTTATAGAGGGATGACCTGGTTCTCAGTGCTTCTTTTAATTTCTCACATGCACAGAGGTCTTGGTTCTGTCAAACTGAACTACTCACAATTTGGAAAAAAAAGAAACTGTTATTGTTTGAGTTGAAAGTGCAAAGGAATTGCTGAAAATTCCAGACCATTGTTTTCTGCTGAGGTTTTTTTGTTCCACAAAATCTTTGATTGCTATGGTTTGAAGGTTTGTCCATAGTGCAGCACTTGATTGCTCATCTGCTGGTGGAGGCCCATGGCTACCAGCTTAGAGGTAAAGAGCCACTGAGACTCAACTCTGATAAATGGAGAGATCCATGAACTTCTGGAACTCATGAAAGACTTAAGGCAGTGCACTGTGGTGCAGGGACATCTCAATGGCGTGGATTGAGCTAGTAAGGCAAGACAGAACATCTACAGTGGTGCTGTCTGGTGTTAGTGGTCCTCTATGAGAAATTGTGTTTATTGGTGTGTATCCACTGTCCTCGTTGCTGCTTTGTACTATATATATCTGCAAGACTTCTATTTCACTTCTTATCCTATCACTTTTATTTGTCAGAAGTTTAATGTCTTTCAATATACTCTGACTCCACATGGGTGGTTAAAAAATATTTGCTTGTTGTTGCAGCTTTGAGGGCTGCTGCCATGTGTGCTTCACCCTATGCTTTGCTCTGAAGGAAGTAAGTAGAAAATTACACACATTTAAGAAGAGAATTACTCATTTCTATGTGTGGTATTGTGAACGCAATAGTGTACCAGTTTAATAATTAAGGACTGAACTCGGAACACAAATGTTTCAAACTCTTTAGCTTTTGATAATGTTTCACCTTTACTGACTAGAAGTGTTGAGGGTAACATCATTTGTGATGAATATTGCTATTGAGGAAACTTCTGCTTTTGTGAAATATCACTTTCACTGTTTATAGTTGCCTTTCCTCTTCGTAAGTTTCTGAAATTTGTCATTGTCCTCCGGACTCTTCTTTTTTTCTAATATATAATTTCTAATGTGTTTTACTGGAAGGATTTTTTGGTGCTTTTGTTAAGTTTTGTCTAGCCTGGCTAATTTTCTGTATGACTATTTTGAACTGGTTTGGTTTTCATAAGCTTTCACTAGAAAGTCTTGTGTAACCCTTTGAGCTGAATTTTTTTTACAGTAAGGCTTCTATTTTGCTTTGTGGTTGTATTCAGTTGTTGCTATTTTGTCCAAGAGGACCTTTCTCCACTGGGATTTCATGCCTTAATCCCACTTCAGAGAGTCTAAATTTCTCAATTTTTGCTCCAGGATGTTCTTGGTTAGGTTTCTTGTCTGAAGTTAGGTCAACACTTCTTGTTTTCAGTATTTCCTTGTAAAAGAGAGGTTAGGCAGGTCAGTATTTCTTAACTGGTGATCTGCAGACCACTTGGACTTCTTCCTTCTCTCAAATCACAGCAACAATGGCTCTTGTACACCCCAGAGCTAGTTATTCTGAGCAGACAAGCACTGACATAGACACTTTAAAAAAAATTAATGATTTAGGATAGAATTATCTCTGAAGTCACAGTGTTAGGGACTGTTGAGCAGAGTGGAAGACTATGCAATTATTTACTGCCTTGCTGTGTGTTCTGGAACACGATTGTTTTTAATGAATGGGGAAACTTTTGTGGCTTAAATGCTGGAAAATATATCCAGTGGACTTTTCTGAAATAAATTGTCTACTGCATGGTGATGCCTATCCTAGTTCTGTGGTGATGATCTGAAGGTGCAATTTGGTCAGGTCTAAACTATAATACAGATTATTTTTGCCACTTTGTTGCTCATGTCTGCAGCTGTAATCTGCAGGTTTTACATGATCTGGAGATTACCAGTGATACCTCTAATAACTGTAATATTTTTGAAGACTTTGTCATCTTTTTATTCAGTAAAGGATCTGGTTACCTATCACTGTGATATCAATTGCAGAATAATCATGACACTTTGATGAATAATTCTGGTATGATTCAACTATCTGTATTGGCAGCATAGTATCACTGAAATGCTTCTGTTTGTCCTCTACATTTCTATTTTTGATGGCTATGGAAAGTGCAATTTGGGTGTTTTGCAAGTGAATGTATTTTATCCCTTTTCTTTTTTACACTGTGTGCATTGTTCAGCCAATATGCTTGAGATGGGAATTTATGCTCACAGACTGTAAGCAGGAAACATCACTACAATCCATAATAAGGCCATTAGTATTCTGCTCACGCAAGCCAGTGTAAGTACAATTTTCAGCGGCCTAATGTAACAGGTAATCATAAATTAGTATTTGCTTTAAAACAACACCAGATTACGCAGACTGCATGCTTAAGAAGAATGAGTCAGTAAGTAGTGCAGCTCTGTAATGAAGTGGGAGCTCATTAAACAGATGCTATCTACTTCACTGATCTACATAAACGGCAAACAAACCAAATGGAAATGTTTCAACAGAACACTGCAGTCAACCAGAACAAGTTCAGGTTCATTTACTGTGGCACTGTCTACAGGAATTAGTCACAGTAATAATTGAATAGTTGCTTGCTAATTTATCATTTTACATTTGTTATTGAATTTGCATAATGTGTTGATTTTTTTATGTCTTTGGTTACATTAAATGCCCTCATCTGTGTTTACAAAACCAGAACACAGTGGGTGATTTTAAGATTCATCACACTGGCAATGTTCGATGTTCATTGCTTGGACTGTATTTTTTTAAAATTGTCTTTTTTTTTTTTTCCTGGTTTGTGTGTTACATCTCAGCAAATGCACACTTGTAATTAATATTTAGGAAAATCGCAACGTTTACTTTTTTTATCAATCATAGGTAGAAGCATGCAGATAGGAGCAATGACTAAGCATTCAGTATTTCTAGTGTAATGCACCAGAAATGACATAAGATGTTTTCCCAGTAGGTGAAATAACCAGAAATAACAGTCCTTTAGAACTGAACTCTGAGTAATTTCAAAGATAGTACCAGTTTTTCAGTGTACTACCTGAAAGATATTTTGCTGACTTAGAGGTTTTGCAGCTGCTTAGGAGGAACAGTATACTGTACAACACTGTTATACAATTCTGTTTGAGAGGAAAGTAATGTAAAAAAGCTAAATTATTAGAATCTAAAAAATAAAAATAATTTTTGACATAGCTTCTGGTATGCATTAATTGCAGGTGTAACACAGTATGTGTGAAATATAGCTGATAAAGCAGATATAAATGGGTTCTAACTTTTTATATGGTGACATCTTTTATTAGACTGTGTTTTCTGGTAAGTGCTGATTCAATGCAGTATTATTCAATGATACAACATGTAGAAGAATCAATTTTTAGTGTTGTCAGACTCTCTCAGAAACTTTTTTATTATTTTAACGCTTTATCTTTTGCTTGGAGTTCTTAACTTCTAGAACAATGATCCTGCAGATACATCGGTTGTCCTGCGAATTCTGACATGTTCCAAGTTTTTTGTCCTCTGCAAGAGCCCTCAACATTGTGAACACTAGTCAAAAATCGCTATTTTACAAGCAGCCAAAGATAATGCCTGTGACCTGCATGCAGACAATGCTTGGAGTAATTGTAGTTTTCTTTGTGCAAATGTATTGTATGCAGGGTACTCGTCACCAAGAATGTGTAGATGAGCTCACTGATGCTGAGGAAAATGCGAAAGAATTGCAAAACACTAGTGTTTAACTTAAATTACTATCAAGGGAAAACAGAAATTCATGAATCACCTTTCAGCAAGACTGGTTAGATTTCTTTCAGAAAACAAAACCCATATATTTGTTGCTAACAAAGTGTGTTGTCAAGGCAAAAAACTTTTTTTGTAAAATGCTTTAAAACAAATTTCACTCCACCTTTTCAACATGTTCATTTATGTGCTCCACAGAAATTGTACTTAGTGGACCTCTAAATTTGTAGCTAACCTTCTTCAGTAACCTGCAGTGTTAAACAATTCTGCAATAGCAATATTGTAGTCATTTTATGCTAATCTACTGAAAATTTGTTTGGATATGTTTTTTAAGCACTAAATTGTAAATTTAATGTAATTTACTAATTGTAAATTATTCAGTTCTCTTGAGATTTATCTGGGATCACAGAATCTCAGAATGGGTCAGGTTGGAAGGGACCACAATGGGTCATCTGGCCCAACCATCCTGTCCACCAAGACCTTCCCAGAGCACACGGCACAGGATTGTGTCCAGGTGGCTCTTGAATGTCTCCAGTGAGGGACACTCCACAGGCTCTTTGGCCAATCTGTTCCAGTGCACAGTTGTTCTCAAAGGGAAGAAGTTCTTCCTCATGTTCAGGTAGAACTTCCTGGGCATCAGTGTCTGCCCACTGCCCCTTGTCCTTGCATGGCATCCCTGAGCAGAGCCTGGTCCATCCTATTGACAGCCTCCCTTCAGACTGGCATTGATGGGGGCCCATCTTAGTTGTCTCTTCTTGAGGCTGGACAGGCCCAGCTCCCTCAGCTTATCCTCATAAGAGAGACATTCCAGGCTCTTGGTCAACTTAGTAACTCCCTGCTGGACACCTCCAGGGGCTCTCATGCTGAGGAGCCCAGAACTGGACACAGCACTCCAGGTGAGGCTTAACGGGGGGCTGAGCAGAGGGGCAGGATCCCTCCCTTGAGCTGCTGGCACTGCTCCTCAATGCAGCCCAGGATATCATCAGCCTTCTTGGCCACCAGGGCACACTGCTGGCCCATGGGGAGCTTGCTGTCCCCCAGGACCCCCAGCTCCTTCTCCACAGAGCTGCTTCCCAGCAGGTCACCCCAGCCTGTGCTGGTGCCTGGGGTTGTTCCTCCCCTCGTGCAGGACCCTGCATTTGCCTTTGCTGAATTTCAGAAGGTTCACCTCTCCAAACTCAGATCCCTCTGAAGGGCCACACAACCCTCTGAGGTATTGGCCATTGTAGGTTTATTCAATAATTGAAGGAAGTTTCAGCCTTCTTGTCCTGCCATCATTTAAAGTAACTAGAATTTTGGTTTATAAATATATGATTATATTAAAACATTCACATTCCATGTATGTGAAGTGTCTAAGTAACTGAAATATACTAGGAGTATCGAAATTCTGTTAAAGGAGAACCTTTTAGTCAATACACCTGCCATCAAACTGTGGGAGACAAATTAAAAATCATTCAATGCCAAAACTGTATAAGCCCTTTCCAGCTCATGGAGTACACCAATACATCAGAAGAAACCAAGAGAGCTTGAAACTCTAACTGTTCATTCCTATTTGTTAATCTAGTTTATTTAGAGTATTTTAAAGATAGGTTGTCAAGTTTTCATGCTGTTTTGATGGTTTTTCAGCATTTCTTCTATAAAGTGGATGACAGTTCCATCAAACTGTTCATATCCTTGCATCTGTTAATATGTATACAGTTCTGCACTTCATGAAGATCTAGGACACAACTGTATTGCATTTCAACACTTGTTTTATACTAACATTCAGTTCCACATTTCAATTTTACACAAGAGTGATGAGCATTTATTGACAGTAGTTGAATTTGTCCTTTTTCTGACAAAACAACCTTCTGATTATATCATTATCCTATACAGTTAAGTTCAATCCACATAAGTAGCACCTCATTAACAAAGGTGTCAGATTTATCTGTGAAGATCCTTGAAGAGAAGCACAAAGAAATACAGGTTGAAGAAACCTTCTTTTAAAGAGAGTAGCTTGATATTAAATGTGTAGGATCTTTCCTCCTTCTTTTGTTAGATCCCCTACTGTTCCTGTCTCCAGGAATAAATCAAATAAACTCTGACTCAGCTAAATATATTCAACTATTTTTTGACAAGTAAAGCTTAAGAAGTCCACTTCTGAATTTTTTCCATAGACTAAGTCTGCTCCTTTTTAAGTTATCCACCTATCCCTGAAGATGACTTGTAGTTCTGCATTTCACTCAGATGGCTAGAACACAAGCTCAGGGGACAGAGACACTTCCTTTTTCTGAAGGGCTATGCCCGTCGTCAGGAACAAGCAGTGACATATAGATTCAAGAGGGTGTTTCTACTAAGTCACTTGTGAATCATTAGTTTTGCTTTTGGAGAACACAGCAGGATGTCTATTTTCTCCTTGGTTTTCTTCTTCTGCTACCTGCCCCTTATTTTCTAATCAAACTCTACAGTTATTGAGAATTTTCATCTAGGGCATATCTTCTGATTTTTTGCTTTTGGTGTTGAAGTGTTCATTTATAGCTTCCCAATGCACCAACAAAACTACATTCATAGCATAACCTGTAATGTAGACCATTCTGTGTGTGCAGATCTATTTAAATAGATTAATAGCACTGGTGGAATGGTGATATCAGAAATCTGATGCTGCTTTGTCTACACCTTTCCAGTGGAAATAGTGTCAAATAAAGTGTTGATTGATATTTTCAGAGAAATATTAGAGCAATCACAATAAAATAATGCAATAATAATTCGACATATATGACCTCATGATTTCTTCCTCTGCACTTTGTAGTTTTCTTGATCTTATACTCTCTGTAGTCTTAAGGCCATCATATATTTATGTTTACAAAATTTATCTCTACTCCTGGACATAACAAGCTTTTCTTCTCTCTTGCAAATTTTGTTTAATTTTTTTCTCATTCTGCTTGTATGAGTATCTACTGCCAGAATTTTGCCTACATTGTGTTTTTGTGCTTGTCGTAGACATCTGCAAGAGAATGGACAAACCTAATATACCTCTGGGAAAATATTGGTTAAAAGTATTTACCAGGTTAAATACGGCAGCTCATGAGATAAAGCAACGAAGAGATTCCAAACTGAAACACTTTGCAAGACTTGTTTCTCTTATCCCAAGTGAAGAGAGTACAGAACCAGATCACCTTTTTGATAGGTGCCTTATCTGCAAAAGCTTCTGGGTCAAGCTTTGTGGAACATGCACTGTCTGATGTATGGTGGGTGCTCTGCAGCAATTCAACCTTGAAATGTGTGGTTCAGGTTTACCACTGAGGATGTAAAATGCTCAAGCACTTATGCTGTCATTCAAAGGATGTGTCTAACTTTGAGCAAAAGGGTGGTTTCTGCTGTGTTTGAAAAATATCACAGCAGACAGAAAGTGTGCACCATTAACTAAGTTAATATAAGCTTAAATTCATTGCTAGCATAACTGAGAGTGAATCTAAATCTTATGACAATGACCATGACTAAGGTTACAATTTTATTAAAGGCACAAAATGAGGAGGCATCTGCTTTTTGGAAGTAACTATCCATTACCTTCTGTGACAGCCAACCAATGTGGTAATTGGACATACACCACAGGCTAATGAGCCGTGTGTCTGGAGGTGAGCAAAGAAACCACTAAAAGTGGGTGGGGAGAGGAAGAACCCTCTACTATGCTCTTCAGATAACAGGAAAAAAAGTGAAATTTCAGCCAAGAGAGAGATGTCATGAAAGAAAAAGAGATTTTGGGATGTTGGTTTGTAAACCACTAGAGAAAAAGGAAACAGATTATTAGATTACAGATTATTAGATTACAAGGGTGTAACAAGCACAGGTACAGGTTAGGTGACCTGGTAAATGTGTAAATCAAAGTCATAATCAAAGGCCAGAACAAGACAGCAGATTTGTTTTTCTTAAGGAGCTGTCTGTAATTAATAAGAACTGAAAAAAATGGGCAAGTGCAAGGTAAAGCTAATCAGGACCAAGACCTGACAACCTGTTTTGATTTAGGTGTGAGCTATATTTGTAAAGTAGCAATGATTTGTGAATACATGTCTTGGTATCAAAAGTGAAGTCTCTGTGTGCCCTCCTTTTCCATTCCTTGATGCTTTTAAATTATTCATGCTGCTGCTACTTAATCTCTGAAGAGATTTGAGCCTAGGTCACACAGAACAATGATCCAGAGGACTTCTCAGTGTTTTACCTGCATTTTAACTGGCTGAACATAACCCTTAAATGATTAAAGAGTTTTTCTGTCAAGCCATATTTTTAGAGAAAAAATGTGCTTTTACAGAGTTTCCCTCATTTTCCTTTCTCCTCCGACTTTAGGTTTTCAAAAGCCAATTAATTTTTTTACTTTCCATCCACAGACTCCCTAGTTTTTTTAACATATTCTCTCCTCCCTTTCATCACCCTAAAAATGTCTGGGTATATCCAGCCGAGTTTTTGCATAATATTTTTCTTTGATAACAAAATAAAAAGACTAAACAGTGTGTGGTGTTTATTTATACTTTGCTCTCACTGTGTTTGGTTTGTGTGCATAGGCAAATCTAGATTTTTTCAAATTTGAGAGTGGTCATGAGACATGAGGAGAGATATTTCAGAGAGCAACTGTAATGGTTTCCTCTGTCCAAGTATCAGAGACTGAGAAAAACTCTTCTGGCCAATTTGCTTCTTTTGACATTTCAAATAGGTGTGCTTCAAACTTGAATAGAGAGGATTTTTTGGAATTTTTGGTGGTAGCTTTTTTTTTTTTTTAAAGCTGAAAAAACAGGAAGAAACTGTGTTTCTGAGGAAAAAAACCCAAAAAGGAATAACAATACATGACCGAAATTAAGAAGAAAAGCTAGCCTTTAAAAAGGAAAAAGGAGTTTACTGCTATTTCACCATCAATCTCTGGTACATGCAGAGACTTGTTGGGCATACAACAAATGAAAGTAGAAGAAATGTATGACGAAACTTAACTGACTGTCCCTCTGATGGTTTTTTTCCAATGGAAAAAAAAAATCAAACAAAGCTTTTTTTTTTTTTTTAAGAGTCAAAGAATATTTGGGTGTTGCAGATACTCTGAGACATCATTAATTTACAAAGAGCTGTCTACAATGCTGAGCTGAGGATAATGGACATAAATACAGAAGTAAAGAGAATAAGCACAAGCTCCAGACCTTGCACACCATGTGAAACCCCTGTCATTCTTAGTTTTTGCTCTGCTCAATAGTGTGCCTTCTCAATTCAGGGTACAAGCAGTTCTGTGACACTCAGGGAAGCTGCTGGTTCTCTTTATTATCTCTCCTAGTCGGTGCTGAAGCTGATCAGTTTTATACGTCTGAAAAAGAATTTTCAGAAGTTATCTCAAGTACAGATGATATTTTTATGTCAGAAACAGAAAATCTTATTTTTGAAAGATGGGAGGAAAGCAAGAATAAATTGCCTTCAGTTTGTCCTAAGTGTATTAAATTGCTAGAGAGATGAAAAAAATGTCAAGAACAAAAATTAAAGAGCTGTATTTAAGTGTTGCAAATCTTGTGGCTGTCAGCCAGAAAAGCAGTGTCCACGGCTGTCACAGGAGCATAAGTGAACAAAGAGGACACTTTGGTTCAAGTGAGAAATTATAGGCCTGGGAACAAAGAACTTAGGAGGGAGCTGAAAATGAAAATTTAACCCCACAAAATGGGGACAAAGGAGATTTGAGTGTTCAAAGTAGGTCCATTCAGAGTCAAATGGAGTACAATGATCAGTGAAAACTTCAAAGATGTGCTGTGTCCAGGGTTTGTTATTCAGTGCCCTGATCTCATGCTTTGGAACAGATTCAGAGGTGATGTGGGTGTCAGACACCAGTAAGTGGGTAGAAGGTATTCAGCACTCAGCTCTGAAGCCTAGAAAGTGCAAGTAAAAGAATGATATGCTCTTCTGTCCATCCCATCTCTTTATTACATTTCATTTCTTGGTCCTCTGTATACATGTAGAAGTTGACCTGCTTATACCTAGAGCATGAAAATTTCCTGTTACTAAAAAGAGTAAGAATTACACCAGCTGCCTTCTCATGGCTAGGCTGGGTGGACTGTTTGATGGGTAAAATCTGGCTGGATGGCTGGATGACCAGACCCAGAGAGCTGTGGTGAATGGGCCTAAATCCAGTGGGCAACTGGTCCCAAAATTCCTGCTTAGGGGCTCTTGGTGAACATGAGCCAGTGTGTGTGCCCAGGAAGGCCAATGGCATCTTAGCCTTTATCACCCAGAGTGTGACCAGTGGGACCAGAAAGGAGATTGGCCCCCTGTACTGGGCACTGAGGCTGTACCTCAAGAGCTGTGCCCAGTTCTGAGCCCCTCACTACAGCAAAATCATTGAGGGGCTGAAGCAATGGAGGTGGTGAAAGGTCTGGAGTGCAAGTCCTGTAAGGACCAGTCAAGGCCCCCAAGGTGTTTAGTCTGGAGAAAGGAAAACTCAGGAGGGAAACTTATCACCCTCTACAAGTGGCTGAAATGAGCAGGTGGGGGTTGGTTCTCCCAGGCAAGGAACAAAAATCAAGAGGATATGGCCTCAAGCTGCACCAGGGGAGGTTCAGGTTGGACATCAGGAAGAATTTCTTCATGGAAAGGGTTGTTAAACCTTGGAATGGGCTGGCCAGGGAGGTTGTGGGGTCACCATCACTGGAGGTGTCCAAAAGATGACTGAGTGTGGTATTTAGTGCTATGATTTAGTTGTCACAATGGTGATGGGTCAAAGGTTGTACTCTGTGATTTTGGAGGATTTTTCCAACCTAAATATTTATGTGATTTTGTAGCTTTTAATGTTTGGTTTTTGCTGTTTGGTTTTTTGGTTTTTTTTGGTTTTTTTTGTTTTTTTTCCTAAATAGATGAAAACTTGGGAATTTTACAAAAAGAAAAAGCTAATACCAAGAACTACACTTCTCTGACAAATACTTGAAGTCTTATTTTTATAGGTTATTAAAAGTGCTTTGAATTATTTGCCCGTGATGATGTTTTTTTGTGTTTGTTTGTTTGGTTTTTTAGAGATATTTTAGGGCATTGCTATCTGATTTGGCGTCACTAACTAAAACAAGCTAGTGATATGAATGAGAGTAAAAAGAACAAAACTGCAAAATTGCTAAGCTTGGGCAAGTTCACTGCACAATTACAGTACCGTGCTAGGATTTTTGCTAGCTGTGACTGGACTCTGTTTTCACAGCTTTTCCAAAAGAGAGAAATCACAATCCCATCCATCACAATCACGTGTGATGGCAATACCAGTAGTAGAAAGTTTAATTTAAAAAAAATTGAAATAAATACAATAAATAAATAAACAAATAAATAAACGGACTAGCACCATATATGAAAAATGAGGCCACCAATGTTTACAGTTTAATTTCTAATCCCAGGTTTCCTAGGAGATTTTTTTTACAATTGAATAGGTGTAGTTTTAGTCAATGCCAATTACCAAGCCTCATGCCAGTCAGCTAATAGAACAAAATTTTGTAATACTATTTTATGACCTTGCTTTAAATTATTCATCCAACTTCAGCATTGTTGTATGCAATAACCATTAAAAATTAAGTGTTGAAGGGTCTGATGTAATTCAGTGTCAGAATTGTATTTTTCACCAACATGTTTCATGAACAGTAAAAAGTCATTTTGTTACTGATGTAAAACTAAGCAGTTTTTGTAGTTCAAGTGTAAGCATTTAATAGTGTTCTCCCACGCTGCCAACTCTTTCTGATTTTAAAATTGAAAAATAGTCTCCCCCAGTCTGCCTATAGGTTTGGAGTCCACTTCTACTAGATTTGAACAGTTCCACCTGCTTTGCTTTGGTTCATTTATTCAGTGCACCTGAAGAGCTGTAATTTTTAAAGACCTTGCAGTGTACAGGAAGATAATTTTGTGTGTCAAGCATGTTATCATTAGAAATATTTGTCAGTTGAGTGCCACATATATATGTTTTGTTTAAAAAAAAATGGGAACTCTGAAAGGCAAAGCAGACAAGAAGGTAGTGATATTCTGGATGAGGGAATGTTGTTAAAGAAAACCTTCAGTGAAAAGATAAGAAAGAAGCAATTCAACAGTTCAAAGGGGTTTGGGCTCTTTTTGTTTTGGTTCGGTTTGGTTTTTTGTTTTGTTTTGTTTTTATTTTGTTTTGCTTTGTTTTTGTTTTTGTGGGTTTTTTTTCATTTTTTAAAAAAGATTTTGTACATACTTTAAGCTTAAAACAATGAGTCAATAGTCTGTATTGGGGTTAATATTGATTTTAGGGCCATTGCTGATGGGACAAAGCACTGGGACATAGTTCAAAAAGGCACTTTCTTTTCTTCTGCAGCCCCCACATTAATACCTCCTATTATACAAATTTTAAGAATCACTTCTTAATTCGCTTTATTCTTGTACAGGAGAGATTACACATAAATAGGGCCCCCTTAAAATCTCAAATCCCACACCCTCAATTTATTTTGGATTTATATTGACTTATATCAGAAGACTGAAGTAAGAAGGAGTCCTTTTTCTCCTTTTTGATTGTCCAAATAAATTGTGGAGAGATAGTAAACTATTTCTCAAATGTCCCTTTGGATATGCTTATTACTAATTTTTTAAATTTTTTTTTTTTATTCTGAGTTATTTTCTCATTTATAAGTAAGGAGAAAGACTTTTTGGGTCTATGATAGTAAATTCTGAAATTTTCTAGTAAAGAAATACTATCCAGTAACTTTCTTCAGGGAATGTTTCTGTCATTCAGGCAATAAAGGTATAAGCAGTAAGTAGTGAGGGTCAGATTTCTATGCAGGTGATATGGATATCTTTAACAGCAAGGACTTTGCTGTGTTTTCTGTATGTAAAATGTTGTTATCACACAAATTATGATATGGTCTTTCTATACATCTATAATTCACTCTGATGCTACAACAAATCATAAGCTAAAGTAAATTTCAAAACATATAATTTTTACATACTTCTGGCACTCAGTCTCAAGTAAAAGTAAAAGTATGTCATGCAGATAAAATGCAGTAAATAGACAGAATTAATTCTTGCAGGTCTCTGAGGGTTGTACTTAAGGTGATGGAACTGGCCTCTGTGGACTGTGGAGGTAATAAAACTTGAATAAAACTTCATAGATGAAAACTGAGCTATTCTCTTCCAGCTATTTCAAGCTCTAACACTGGTAGGGAACAGATAGAAAAGTATTCCCCAGTGGAGGACATGAAAATGTTTCATTCTCTTTTGGTTGCTCAGTGCCAAACTAGAATTTAATAAGTGTATCACTTGCTATTTGCCATTGTATAATGATATCATGTAAAAGAACCCAAAAAGGAGATAAAATATTTTAGTCTCAGGAAAACGTATACATTTTTCTGTATGTCAGAGGAAAACAAAGTGCTTCTAGATCCCAGTGGGACTGAAAGTGTGACATCTCATAAAATCTCAACTTATATGTCTTTGAGGATCTTCTACTGTCTCATGGCCTGAGTCTGTCTTCACAACAACCAGCCACTGCTCTAAGTTGAAAAGAATGGGTGACAAAATTTTAGGAGGAAAAAAAGCCAATTCGGATCGAAACGAACTGCAGAAAGAAAATGTCTGAAAATACATCTAAAAAGATCAACCCCCTTGCCCAAGCTAAAACTGTGTTCCTATCCTGCAACGTGGTGTGACAGCAAGCACCATATTTTACCTCCAAACCAGCAGTATTCCTCTCTTTTTTCCTACCTACAAACCACCTAAATTTTGTCAAGGCAGCAATAGATAGGATTTACCAATTGCAACACAACAAAATAAATTTAAATGCTCTAAGGCATTTAATGTCATCTATGCTTTAGGTTTTTTTTTTTATTGTAATTAAAGTTTGTTTCATTTTTTTCCTTGTTATAGTACAATCCAGTAATCCCCTGCAGTGCTTTCTGGAACACAATGCTACCCAACAATAGTCAGCAATTGATAGATCACAGGTTCTGACATTTTTTTCTTTTTTCCTGAGATTATCCATGTCAGAGTGTAGTTTCAATTTCTCTGTTATCTTCAATTTTGCAAACATTTGTTTTCTATTACTATTCTGTGCAGCAAGAGGAGGAGGGACAGGGAGGAAACACAGACTCTAAGAGATACTTATTTGCATTAGGTTAAACATAATCAAAAATGAATTTTATTTGAAGGAACAGAAGAATGTAGTAATAGATTCTTGGATAAAAATTAATAGAACTAGTTTTCAGCCATACTCTTGCATCATCTAAATTGTATACATTTACAGGGCTCCATGCTTACATAATTTCATCCCTGTTGACTAATGCAATGAATGTGTTGATGAACACAGTTAAAAGACACACAGCCCTTCTTACACGTTTCCTTCTGAAAGGATACTCTGTTGTATTTGGCATTACCGTTCACTTTTTTCTTTTTTGCTTTGTTTTAAGGGCATGTGCCAGGCATCCAACAATTCGTTCTTCCTCTATTTGCCACCGAGCTGCATGGCCCCACTTCAGAGCAGTGTGAGCACCAAGCACTGGCTTTGGGGTGCCACGAGGTGTGTGTGAATAGCTGTGCTGTATGTCACAGCTCTTATTAACTCTAGTGCCACTGCTAATGTTTTAATGTATGCGTGTATGTGCCTTGAGGGAGCAGTTTGTGTGTTTTACTAGCGCGGTACACCAAAATACTCCCTTCCTTTTGCCTCGATTATAAATTAATACATGCCATCAGGGGACCTCTTACGATGTAAAATTGTCATCTTGTGAACGGCGCGGATGAGATCCCATGGAAGTGCAGCTGAGCAGCTACCCATCCTACGAGCAAAACAAAACCCTCTCCGTGCTCGCCCCTGGTGGCTGGCATTAATTTCTTATGAATAATTCACATTCCTTCATCACAGTTATTATTCCTCCCTTCCTCTTTTGTTTCCCAGTTCTGAAAGGCACAGCAGCCTCTGCTCTGGTGGAGTGCTCTCAGGCAGAGCCTTGTCCACTGGCCCCGTGGCAGGGCTTGCTGGCACTGGGCAATGCCTGGATGGGATGTCACACTGTCACTGGGAAGCACCCTGAGGGGTTCTTAAACCTGCCAGCGCCCGAATTAGTGCTTTAATTGAGAAGCTAATGGGTTAATCAGGATCCTTGAGCTTGTGCTGCTTAATGGATCTGTTGCCTGGCAACGACACCTGCCAAAATGAGGAGGTTTTGTGCTTCTGCCGCTGCGTGAGTCAGGCTCTTATCTTGTGAGAGCTCAGGAAAGGGAGCTGCCCGTATGCAGAGTCTCTGTGCCTTTCCCCACCCAGCTGGAAGTTCTGCAGGGTAATCATCAAACGATTTCCAAGTCTGACTTCTTAATTTTAAAGCTTCCAAAGTTCAGGTGCATATTTGAACTTTTTTACTTGTAACCCAAATGGATCGCTCCCCATTCCCCCTCTGTTTTCCTGACCTGCCTTTATGTCCCTTCCTAAATCCCAACTACTTACACTGATTTTTTTTTCTCAGCAGGCTTCCCCTTATTCAATTTCTTCTAAGCACCTGACCAAGCTCCCTGCAATTTTTTTACCCTCCACCAGGAAACATTAGTCTCTGTACCCATCAGTCTGTGCTACTCTGCTGGTATCTCTGCTCAAGGTTTGCTTTACCTTACACATCCCAGGAAACATTTACCTTGCCAGAGAAACAGCCAAGCACAAAGCTGAGGTCACCCAACTTAACACAGGCTACCTGTTGGCTTTGGTGATGTTTTTCGAGAACTGGAGGAGAAAGTCTGCTGTGCTTGTTTTCAGAACTCAGCTGTTTCTCCAAAAGCTTTGTAAATCTGTGGGCTTTTGAAAGTGTCTGAGCTCATGCCTGAAGCCAAGGCTGGATCCCTTTGAACACTGGTGGAAATCTCATTAGGAAATCAACAAAACTCTGTTTCACTGGTTTGAGGCAACTCAGAGTTGCATAAATATGTTCTTTGGCATGTTAATGCGCTTTCTCACAAGCACATCATGTAGAGTAATTTCTGCTTATGCAAGCTATGCATTTCAGATAAAAAAAAGCCTGTCCTGTGGCACAATATGTTACTTTACCAGCCTGCTTTAAAGAGATCACTGTTGCATTGATCCTATTTCTGTGGTACTTCCTGTATTCTTTGATGCGTGAGCAAGATTTTTAAAAAGTCTAATGTTTCAAAATGTATTATTGCGTGTATATACTCCCAGAAATATTTTTAAATCCCCCTCCCCTGACTCTTTCATGTGTTCTGTATCTGCTCATTCAGCTTTTACTCTTGTGTTAACAGATTGTTCTGAATAGGAGGTCTCTAGCTAGACAACACTTTTTTTCTGTGTTCATTCTATTTACTAGGAAAGACAAAGGTAGGGCACAGTGACATTTATTTACTTGCCCGTTTAGGTATTGTGTCATCTGCAACTACTGTAATGTGACTTACTTTTAACAGCAAAACTTCTATGACACACAGTGCTCTTTAGTAAGCTATATGGGAGAAAGCTTTTCTAGACAAGACAGTGGACACATAAGGTAGGTGGGCCAAATGTCAGGACTTGAATTTTGCTGGTGTTGAAATAATTTCTCTACTGTTACATCTCAGTGAAATACAATATCCAATAGCTGGTAGGATAGCCAAATTGTGCTCCTGTACCACATTTTGTTTCTAAAGCCATTGTAGGCTATACTGTAATTCCTTGCCCCTGGTTCTGGTAAAATGAGACCCTCAAATCTATTCTCTGCTTTTTTACATCTTGAGGCAATTTGCTGCAGAGTGATTAAATTGTCCTTTTGTGTGGCAACAGACTTCTTTGAAAACTCTGTGCCTCATCCTGAGAGCATAGTGCTAGTCTGGTTTTGATCTTTCAGGAAGACTGTGCTGAGATGGGGAAGGCACTAATCAGATTAGTTAATGTGATTTGTAGAAGGGGGAAAAAGATAAGGATCAAGGACTCCATAAGGAAGGAGTTTATAGCAGAGGATATCAGAACACAGATCACACAAAGAAATATTTATGTCTCATTTTATTTGGAACGAGCAATACTGGAGTACAAAAACAAATTCCCTGCATAATGTTGAAAAGGCTGCCTTCCTTTTAAAGTAGAGCCTGCTCATCTTTTAAGTGATCAAGACATGAGTGTTTATGTTCACTGTCAGGCTTAAACCATTACTTTGTATCAGAAAGCATTTGCATGCAGTTTCTTATTCATTAATTAAATTGCTGATGCAATTTGTAAATGCACTTTAAAGATAGTACTAGAGAATGTAATGAGTTCCTAACCAGACAATTAGGCTGAAGAAAGCTGAAGTTCACTCTTTGAATTTAATAGGCATCACCCTTACTACAGCAGTATTTTTTATAACTTCTCACCAAACTGCTCTGTCTCTTTATTCCCTGACTTTAACTCTACACACACTACATGAGGTGCTGGGAGCACTCTCCATGGGACAAGATTTGCCAGGGATTTCTTAAATCTTCTTAAAGAATCAGAAATCTGTAGCAGTGGGACTCTAGTGCTTGTATGAAAAGAATAGTGATGAAAATATATCTTTCCTTTGCTGCGGCACTGGCACCAAATGCTTAAAAATTGTCTTCAGCTATTTACACTGCAGACAAACCTTTGTGTATGTGTGTATGCATATACAAATAAGAAAGTGTGTATATATCCATAAGCATTCATCTTATTTGTCACCTAACATATTCTAGTAGCATGCTAGACAATCCAAAGGCTCAGGTCCAGGCTCAGGTCCTAAAAAGTGATACTGTTTGGAGAATGTTCCAAAGCACAGCACAGGCAGAACTACAGAGCAGTTGGGAGGGAACACCTGGTCAAACCCCCAAGCTCGTGTGTCACCTAGAGCTGTTCTCCTAAGACTTTGTCCAAACAGCTTTTGAATTTCTCCAAGTAGAGAGACTTCATCACCTCTCTGGGAAACTTCTGCCAGTGCATGGTCACCCTCGTTGTGACCTGGTGTTTCTTGGTGCTCATAGGGAAGTATAATTTCCCTAGAAATGCTGGTAATACTTTGTGTAATGCAGTGACAATATTCCATTTTTGAGGTGAGGGCGCCTTGCTTTCACTAGGAGAAGAAATACATGAGATTCACTTCTCCAAAACATCATTTCATTATAAACATTTCCTACTATTGGCTAGAGATGGTGCTTTGCCTAGACTGAGATATTGCCCTTGCTTCTTAGTCACTTCTTTCCTGTTTGCCTTTTGAACTGGGAGGAAAATATTTTTTTTAGTTTGATTGCTTTGGACTCTGTATTCCATGTCTTTTCATTAAAAATTTTAAAAAAAATTGCTCAAAAATAAAGTTTCTCTAGGCTGCTGTGTGAAAATAAAGCCCTTTAAATATTTTTACACTTCTGGATTTTAAGAAGAAAGAGTTCTATTTGCCTGCTGCTACTCAGTATGGATGACAGAGCAGTGGGGAAAAGGCTTCATGTATTCTAATGGTGGGAATCCCTTACTCCTTTCTGGGAATGGAATAATGCACTATATTGTTGGGGTAGCAAGTCACGATAACTTAGATTCTGCCTCTCTTTTCTGAATAAGTCCTGACAAAAAAATTAGTATTTGGTCCTCTACACCATAGCATGTGTACCCCATAAGGGTTGTGTCTCATGGCAAGCACACTGCTCTGACAGCTGCAGAATGAGCCTAATGATAAAGTTTGACAAAATTACTAGAAATGATGAGCTTGGTTTTACCGATAGCACTGTAGAAAAACAGCTTTTTCATGGAGTAAAATTCTTGTGCTTCACGACAAAAAAATGTGAGCATTGGTAATAGCTTTAGTATGTTGTTTGCAGTGTAATAGTTTTCTGTCATTGTTAACTTAAAATGGTTTGGACCTGAATTCTTAACATTAATATTTAACTTCTATGTAGTGTATACTAATGCTTTCTAATTCTCTTCTCATAATCCAACATTAAGGAAACAAACTCCATGAGAGCACTAGAGGGTATTTAGCTAGTCAGAAACCTGACCTGAATGTTATTTGCATTTAAATATTGTAAAACATTGGAATACAAGGGCATTCTTGAATTAGAGACTTTAAACTCTGTAGGCTTTTAGGCTTATTTCTGCTAACCCTGAAACAGGGTGCCAGGAACCTTATCAATGAGCATCGGCACATGACTTCGTTTGTCTTCACTTTTAACACTTGGAAACACAGGGTGGAACAATGTGCCATTTAGAGCTGGGTGAAATAGCTGATGCTCACCCTCCTGGGAGCCAGAAGTGGAAACAGAAACCTGCTTTGTGCCCAGTTTTGGACAGAGATTTCAGCAGAGACCTCCCCACTTCCAATGAACTGAGATGAACTCCCCAGCAGCCTCAGCGTGTTTGGACTTTTTGGGGTCTGTGCCACTTTTGTATAAAAACCAAAGAGCCAAGTGTCTCTAAACTGCTAGTTAGGGCCCCCACCTCTAGCTGCTGGACTAGGTCTTTAGCAAGGAGGAAAGTTCTGACCCAGGTGTCTTCCTGGTGGAGAAGATGAGGACCTGGGGCTCCGGTAGCTTGGTTTGCCAGGCAGAGTTTTACATAAAGAATTAGGGAGAAAAAGATGTGTGTTTGGTACCCAAGGGACTCGTGCTTCAGCACAGTGTGGTGTGGCTGGAGGCAGCATCACCCTCTGACCTGTTGCTGGGTCTGCAGTGTGGGCACATCCCACAAATCAGGTAGGTGGGGAAGGGGCCACTACCAGTCCCTTGGGTCACTCCTCCTTTTGCTCCCTGAGAAGTTTCACTCAGAGTCCTGCAGGACTTTCTAATTGGATGAAATGCTTTGTGACTCTGCTTTCTTTCATTAACAGAAGAAAAAAAAAAAAAAAAAGAAAAAAGAAAAAGAACATTTAAATTAAGGCTGGATCAAATCTTCTCTCCTTCCTCCTTCCACACCCTCCCCCTTATTTTTTCCTTCATCTGCTGGCTAAGAAATCAATTATTTGCACAGCCTCCATATCAGGAGAGAGATCTTCTATTACTATTTCCTATACTGAAGAGCTTATTATGACTACATAGGGGTTATTGTATTCAGAAGCAAAGGGATTACAAATATCTCAATGTCTTCTATAGCTGCTAGTAATTATTTTTGCTTCCAGCTATGTTACAACCATTAAAGTTCATGTTTAGGTTACAACATTCCCTGTGTGAATGTTTGCTTTTAATTAATAGAAGGATGTGCTGGGCTTGTCCTTCCACAGGGTAGACCCTAAACCTGTCAGAAACAGCTTACAGTAATGGAAGAGCTCTGAAAAGCTCTTTCCTGTGAGAAATGTGGCTGGAATTCCTTGATTTCCACACTACTAGCCAAAGATACGAATGCTTGGGGGGTTTTGTCCTACAGGCTGTATTAGATAACTTTGTTACACTCTGCATGAAACACAGCCCCTGACTTTTGACAGCTGCCTGTATATTTTTCAAGCCAGCAAAGAAATAGCTGCTAACAAGCAAGCAGCAGCATAGTTAAAATTCAGTGCAGATCATAGCTGCAAACACGCTGAGGGTAGAAGGGCTGCAGCCACTTCAGCTCACTGTTCCATAACAAACTACAGTTTCTAAGAGAACCAAATGTCCTGGCTCTCCTCCCCCAGTGTGGAAATGCTCCCCCCCTTCCCTTCCCTGCTGTAGGGATGAGAAAACCTCGCTGCAATCTAAACATTTGCTGATATCATCTGTCATAAATAATCTCCAGAAAAATAGTAAGAGAGGGGAGAGCAGCAAACCTCAAACCAGTGTTTAGGACATAAAGGCCAAAAGCATTTGTGTTTGTTTCAAGATAGTGGAGACCAGAGTGGAGGTCTGGTATTTTGCTGGTGACCGCTGAAGAAGAGGGATTTGGCTGCTGGCAGAACATAAAGCAAAGCTGACAACAAAGCTTTCCTTTCATGCTATCCAAATGAACACATTTCTAATCTGAAATTCAAATACTTGACAACAGAGAGCCTGAGAGTTGGGCTTTGAATAGGAAATTGCTTCATGGTTTTAGCATAATGAATTAGGCAGTTAGAGTAAATCCATTTAGAAGGCAAAGAATGCTTTCACATGCCTTGTAAAAGCTAAAAAAACCCCTACTGATTTCCCAAATTTGTCATGACTTGCAAAATGTCTAAGTGTTCTGTGCAAATGTGGTTGTGCATGTTATGTTTGGCTTATTGCAGCTATGTAGTTTGACTCTTCTATTTTACAACACGCTGATTATTTAGATAAAATTGTACCTTAATTAAAAGCCATAAATAACAGCTAGGACATTCTTTGAAAACCAACACTCTCACCAATAATGAGAGTACATTAATTAGTCCTGACACTCTGTTCTGGTCAATTACTATTACACATTCTGGAGATGCAGCATTAGGCTGAGAAAACAGCTGGGGTGGAGTCACACCAAGAAAATCAATAGAGGGATTCTCTGTACTGTTATCTGTGCACTGACAAGTGGCAGCTTCAGTCTCGTGTTTTGGACAACACTGGACCCATTCTATGTTCAAAACCCTTCAAGGGGACCAAACAGAGGCAGTGTCACAGGTAGCATAAGGAGAGATGCTGGAACAGAACACAGAGTGAGAAGCTCTTGTTTCTTTTGTGCATATGTCTGACCTTGGAAATCATTTGTCAGGCCTCCTGGGAGCTCAAAGTTCCTTCTTCTGTGGTTTGCTTAAGCAAACAGTTGCAAATAGTACCCCTTGGAAAGCCAAGGTTAAATGCATTCCAGTCGTGTTTTCAAAAAGGACGTGCCTTTTTGTTATTACTATCTTCTTCTTTTCTTGTTTCTTCTTTCCTTTTTGTGATAGCCCTCAGAATGTTCTTAATAGTCTGTAGAAAATGTTCAAGTCTTTGTTTTAAATATTTTGTTTTGCTGCAATGGTTAAGCCTAAAAAGGCAACTGAGTTTATGAGCAACTGCATAGGGGCTTGCTAACAAATGCATATGAATAGATAATAAGGCATGACATTCTTGTATTCAGAAGCATGCTAGCTATCACAGCAAACTGTTATTTTTTCCCATGGAAAAACACTAAGCAAATAAATGGATTTTATTTTATCACACAGTTTTTAACTTTGCCATCAGAGATACCATGGTACTATGACAGTTCTTTGGGTTGGCATTGTGATAAAAGAATTATGATGGATTATTTTACAAAGAGTTTTTTTAATCATTAATGTGTGTCAAGCACCTAATTAATGTTTACAGTTAGGAATGTAAAGGAAATATGTCCTCACTTTCTCAAAGCTGCTAAAATATGAATAGTTCTTTTTAGGTCCTTGGAGATGCATACTGAATATATGTATACATGCATCTGAATGTATGTATGATGAATTAAACTGAGAAACACTGACATTTAAATGCATTAAAGCTATACTGAGTTGGAATAATAATTATCACCATCAGCACAACATAAATATTTAAAACTACTGTACCTATGCAGTAGTCACAGAGGCACCACACTGAATTTATCAAAAACCAATTCTGAATGGCACCTCTAGCAAAATAATAGGATATGGAAAGGAGGCATCTTTAAATCATTAATATGGAGGAAAACTGAAGCCTTCATTATAGGCTTGTTCTTGGGTGCCAACACAAACAATAGGTTTCCAAATCAGGACTTTCCATATGCAAGATGTCATAAACATCAAGCTTTGCAGCTGAGATCTGCCCCTCTGCAAGACAGGCTACTGCTTGAATCACTGCAAAAGAAAGGGGTATTCAGATATTTCCATTTAAGAATTAGCTAAGAAAGAAATAGATGGTTTTTTTTAAATTTTTAACTTGTGTCATGGTGTACAGTATTGTATACTTTGTTGGAAACAAAAACACAGTATGTGAAAGAAATGTGTGTGCGTATGTGTGTGTATACACACTCCTAAATTACAGCAAGATGGCAAAATTAGTTATTTCTGAGCTATCAAGAAGTTTCTGTTTTACCAGGGCAAAAAAGAGGTTTTAATTCATTTCTGCCCAGTGCTATTCTTTGTGAAATCATGTTCATGCAGAAATCTCACTGAAACCGATGAAATTATTTGGAAAATTTTGGCTAGAAATGAACTTTGGGGCTGAATCTAGAATCTTATAGTCTGATGCAATATGAAGCTCCTTTAGAAGTTGAGGGCATTGTTTAAAGTTGAGTACTGATAAAAAGTACTAAAAATTTAGATTTGAAAGAAAGACGTGATCTTATTGAACAAGATAAATATATTCTGATCAGAAAGAACTCTTTGGATGAGAATTGATGACTAAGTACTACTGCAGTAAGAAATAACAAGATGAACCAGCCAGAGTTACTGATTGCTCTCCAAAAATAGTGACTAATTTCTTCCATCTTAACTCTAGGCTCTTGTTCAGCTTTTACTTAACTTGTCATACAGAATGACTGTGTGCTTCCCTTTGTTTCTTGCTTGCATAGTGTGAAAAAGCGAAGAAAAGAAACAGATTACAGTCTTTGACTTCCACCTGAAATAAATTATTCCCTCTTCTGCTCTAGTTTATGAATCATTTATAACAAAATTGCTCTGTAGAAACACCTCCAGTGACACCAGCTAAAATACACTATTGTTACACTGCCTGAATCATGCTATCATATTTTGGAGATGTCTGTGAGACACAAGGTGTACCTGGTGTAACCCTGTACCTCTTCTCACTGGAAGATCTGGGTTGCACCGTTTAGAGGTGAAGTGTAAAATCTGAAGCCTGGAAAAAGCTTTGAGCCAAATATCTGTCATCCTGCTCCTGGCCTTCTCTGAAGCATGAATTGCACACCTTCTTTGTAATGACATTTGATAATCTTGAGAAGGGGAGCAGCTATTTAAATTGTGACAGATATCCAGGTTAATTGAAAGCTATCACTGAAGACCAGGAATTCACAGGGTTTGCTCTGCAGCCTTAGAGTAAAATGTGATTCCTGCCTTCAGCATGTTTTGGTGGTTGTTATGAGGGTTATAATGGTCCAGCACTTTCATGCAGCACCTGCAGTGGGACAACTTCCTCTCAGATGCCTCAGGTCCCTTTCACAATGAGCTGTTTATGCAGGAAAAGATAAAATACCACCTTTCACAAATGGGAGGTCCAGAATTTGATCTCGGGTCACCCATCTCAATTCATGGATAAGAGGGAATTGCAATATAATCTTCATAAATGAGAAACATACAAAAATTTTAATTACTGAATATGCACTGTTACCTTTTCTCTCTGAAAAATATATCCAAAGAAATGGGTATATTTTTCATAAGTTGACTACAGTCATTTTTAATGCTGCAATTTTGGCAGACATAAGAGCTAGAACAGTCATGGATAAAAATTTTAAAATATCATAAACTGATTTAGCACACAAAATGTATTAAAAAGCAAATCCTCAGAAACTGTCTCAAACAGGAAATAAAAAATTTATCTTCTTATTAAAGATTCAGAATAGAAGGCAAATTTATATTGCAGTAACCATCTTTCTTCTTTTCCTTTACTCTATATATATTAGAAAATATTTGATCCCATTTCCTCTGCTGATGCTTACAAATGCAGCCAGCTTTAATCTTAAGTTTAAATTCTCTTATGTTGCATTTAGGCTTCCAAATTATCACGAGAAAGGAAGCTCCTTACAAGCAGTTTATCCTCTGAGTGAAATATGAGCAGAGTTGAAATGCACTTTGATTACACTGAGGTGCAAAAGCAGGCTGAAATGAGATTCAATAAAGCAACCTTTTCAGCAAATTCAATGCAGTGATGAACCAGTGCTTTCCCAAACTGATTAATTTGTTGAAGGGAACATTTTTACTGTCTGCTAATTTTCAGATATGTCTAATTGCTTGGAAATCAAATACTTTCTGTAGCAAAGAAAGATACAGGAAATGCTGTTAGATAATTAAAGCATAAAGGTTATGCACAAATGTCAAATCAATAAGGACAGTAAACATGGTTTATCAAGTACGCCAAGTACACTTTTTCAGTTGCAAAATGTAAATAGGTTTAGAATAGAGTGGTCTGGTGGGATGATGGATAGGATACCCATAACAGTTTAATTAACTCCAGTTTCCTACATGTTAAAGGTTTCTTCAGTCCACTGGTTTATGTAACAAACCCTCTTAGGATTTCATTAGCCATAGCTCAATGTGAAGTGAAGAATGCTGTCTTAAGGGGTTACATTTTGTCCTGCTCTTCTGTTGAGCTAAAAGTCTTATCACAATGCTATTACTGTTTTCCCTAAACATATGCAAATATTTTAAAGTATCAGCTGAGGGTATTGGTTTGCTATTTTGCTTTTTATTATCAGGAAATAAAAGCTAATGACTTTTAACAGTGACATGCAAATGTTTCTTTGACTGCACATAATCGGTTTACTTTGTTGTGTTTTTTTTTTTTTATTTTGCTTGTTTGTTTGTTTTGTTTTGTTTTTTGTAAGTGAGGTATGTTTAGGGATTTGGATTCTTTATGTTGATAGGAGGAATAAAAATTGCTTTTGTTTTGCGACTCAGAAGATATGATTAACAGAAAACCTACACTTTACAGCACAATAAATTTCAGGATTTTTAGCTTTTTTTGTAGTATATAGGGTATTTTTCTTCACACCTTTTTGTCTGATAAAGACAGGAAGTTCTATTTTAAATTAAGAAAGTCTTCCATTCTGAAAGCAAGGACTCTAAAGCTGGGGCAATATTTTCCAGCTATGCCTACTAAGAATTTTTTTATCCTTAAAGAAAGGAAAACATAAATCAGCTTGTATTCAATTTGGCTTCAGACAATTACATTTATCATTAGGAAAGAAAAGGGTTATTTAACCTTTAACCCTAACAGAAGAGTTTAATTTTAAGTTTAGAGCGCAGAAAGCCTTTTTATTTAAAACAAAATGCTATCTAATTTTTCATGTTGCCCATTTAGGACCATGGCACACGAAAACATCACATGCAACCTCAGTGAATAATGATCTATTTTCTTACAGAAGCAGGCAATAATAATGCTCATTAACACAATTTTCTGATGTTCCTGTGGGAAATGCTATCAAGCTTTCTGTTAAGGGCTTATTTCAATTAAATTAACAACTGCTGACCTACCTTGTACACAGGATACTCTAAGCAAGTGTAGTTTGATCCTGTAATGGCATTTTCTTTTAAGATGAATATATGACAATGTATTTTGTATGCTTTGGAAATGACTTTCATTGTCAGAGCATTTTATGATTGCTCTTTTAAGATACTTCGTAGTGTCTCCCAAGTGAGTCAGACATGCATGACTATCCTCACAAACGATGATTTACAGGAAGAAATTCAACATTCAAGATTTGCTGCTTCCACTTCTCAATAATTTTGTGCTTTCCTTGCCCTCTGCTGTGTTATCAGTCATCTGTGCCTCAGGGGAAATACTACAGGCTTGAGGTTAAATTAAGGTTCTATCTCCAGTGATTGTCTTCAGCAAACCCTGTACATTCCCAAACAAACCTTATCTGCATTGAATGCAGCCTTAAATGCCAAGGGACAACAGGGAAAGCTCTCTTGCTTGTTGACATGAGTGCTAAGATTAATACAGAATAGTGCTTGAAAAGGAAAAAAGGTAACTAAGCTTAAAAATAAATTGTACATATATTAACCTATTAATCAGAACTGTACTCTGAGACAGAGATTGGTTTCTGAAAAGCATTACCAGTTATCATATGCTACCCAAGAGAAAAAAAAGACTCAGAAAAGAAGTGTTGCTACTACATCAAACTTAGTTTTGTTAATTAAAAGATCAAGCCTTTTTGTGTGCTGCATGTGGATCATTGACATTTATGGATACAACTTAAGGAGTTGTAAGAGCTCAAAAGATGCCTGTATGTGGGCTTACCAAACAAAAGCAGCACAAAATAAACTAATTCAGTGCAAGAATGTTCCAAGATGCTCTGAGGTAAGGTAAAAATCGGGCTTTTAGCAATTGTATAGTTTTTTACATGCTGAATGGCATGGACCAAGTTTCAGGTCATTACTGGGTAAAGAACCTTGCAAGGAAAGGACTTGTATCATGTTTTAATAGAAAATGTTTTTAAAATGCTGTAGGTAAGTGGTCAGCCATGGTAGGTAGTTGCCCTTCAGGGCTCCTGCTGCCCATGCCTGTAGGACTGGCTTTGTGAGGGGGAGCAGGACTTTCTGGGGAGCAGAACTCTTCCTGGGGACCAGCTACAGCAGCAGCCTCAGTCTGTGCTACTCTGGCACCACAGTACATGAGGAGATCCCCCCTTAGCTGTCACTTTGGGTTCATTAAAGGTGAATGTCAGGGATGGAGTCTAAGTGGAACATATTTTAACAAAGGATTTACTTGTTTAAGGAAAGTCAAGAACAAGGTTTCCAGGGAAGGCTCAATCCCCAAATCTCACATTGCTGACCTACAAGGTGATTTTGAAACTGGACTTGATGCAGTATGCATTTAGACTCAGTGTAAATAAAAATTTACCTTCTTTGTGAGCTAAAAGATATCTTGGAATCACACAGTGATTGAGGTTGGAAGGGAGCTGGGAAGGGACCATCTGGTCCAAAACCCGAGCTCAAGCAGACACATCAAAATGTTTTCCTCAGACAATTTTTCTGGACCATCTCCAAATAGCTTTTGAATGTCTTCAACACAGGGGACTCCAGCATCTTGCTGAGCAATCTTGACCAGTGCTAGGACAGCATCACAGTTAAAGAGTGTTTCTTGATGTTCAGAGGAAACCTCCTGTGTTTCAGTGTATGCACATTGCCTCTTGTCCTGTCACTGGGCACCACTGGGTAAGGCTGGGCTCTCTCCTTCCACTGGTCCTGCAGGTGTTTATGTGTATTGATGACTTCCCTCTGACCCTGCTCTTACTCAGGCAGAACAGCCTGTTACCTTAGCCTATCTCATCGGAGAGATGTTCTTGTCCAGCATCTTTGTTTCTCTCTCCAGCATGTCCATGGCTTTCTGGTAAGAGGAAGCCCAGCACTGGGAACAACACTCCATCCATACCTTAGCAGTACTCAATAGAAGGGCAGTCTCACCTCCCTCAAATCTCTGGCAATGCTGTCCCTAATGCAGCCCAGGGTACAATTCCTATTCTTCGCAGTAAAGGCACAGGGCTGGTCCATGTCCAACTTGGCATCCTCCAGGATGCCCAGGTCCTTATCTGTTGAGCTGCTTTCCAGCTGGGTGGTCCCCGAATACACTGATGTGTGGGATAGTTCCTCCCCAGGTGCAGGACTCAGCACCCCTCCTTGTTGAGGACCATGACATTCCCATCCTCCCCATTACCCACCCTGTGGAGTGTTCTCTGTTTGTCAGCATGACTCCCTGGCATATCAAGCATTCCTCTCAGGTTTGCTGAGGGGACAGACTTCCAGTGCAGGCTTCTCATGAAGACACAGTCTCCTTCAGGCATGAGCTGCTCCCTTGTGGGCCTCCCTTGCTGCAGGCTCATGGCTTTCCCTGGATCATCTTCACATCAGCTGGAGCACCTCCTGCCCCTCCTTCTGCTCTGACCTCGGTGTCTGCAGGGCTGCTGCTCTCACATGTCACTTCTTTCTTCTGTGGCTGCAGTTGCCATCGTGCAGAGCTTTTTGCCCTTCAAAACTACATTATAGCTACAGTGGCAGAGATGCTACTGAGACGCTACTATTGCTGTTGAGTTTAGCCTTGGCCAGCAGTGTGTCTGACCAGGAGCCATAGGGCATTGGCTCTGCAGGACAAGGGGAAAGCTTCCAGAGAAGCCACCCCTGCAGCTCCCCTTCTTGCAATAACTTTGCTCTGTAAACCAAATACACTCACCAAAAAAAGAAAATGTTTTTAAAGGAAATGAGTGTTTTTGAAGAATACCTTGGATTTTTTTTTGTGATCTTACAGATGTGGAGTTTAGGGGTTGTTGGAAGAGATGTGTGAGTATAGTGATAAGAAAAAAAAGCCTCCCAAGGGTTTCAGCATTTGTATTTGCTACTTTATTTCCTCATCTATCCTGTCTTTCTGTATATTACAGCTGTCCTCGTGGTCCTACTTTATCAGTGCAAATGATGTTACTTTCTCACCTACCACCTTTTTCTCTCTTAACTCTTTAATGTTGGACATGTAACTCATACTAGCAATCTTGTCACTAAAGAATTTAGTGTGAAGATATCTGTAGGAGATACATTCATACCAGATCTGATTTATTTGAGATTTTTTTCCTGTGGGTAGGAAACAACAGTGTTTTTTCTCCCAGAAAAATAATAATAAAAAAATTACTCTGCTGCTGTATTTGAACAGTGTCTCAGATCAATGCTCACATTTAGCAGGGAAAAAAGGTATATTTGAATAGAAATTACATATGAATACTTTAACATATGTTATGCACTTTTTCCTTTTTATGATCATGTTTCTGTAAATGATAGCAGAACCTGGGGCATGGAAGATTGTGTTCTTGCTGAAGAAATTAGTACTGCTGAGACAGGATGCTATTGCACTGGAATTAGCTTGTGTAGTGTGTGTGCTTTTCCTTTAGCAGAGGTGACCACAAAACTGCCTGACATATTCCAATAGAGCATTTCTGCTGGGGATATAGGCTCAGCTAGGGGACTAAAATGCACAGAAAATGATCAGGATTTTCCCAAGGAATGTGAATTTAAAAAAAAAAAAAACAAAAAAAACAGTGATCTGATATTTTTGTGTAAACTGAAGACTGCTCACTTTTCTGGAAGAAGAACTTGTAACACAATCTGTGGCAGTGCCACCAGGCTCCCCTTGCAGTAGGAACGTTTCAAACAGATGTGTCTTAACTGAAGTAATCCATCTCCATCAAATGAGCCAAACAACCTGAAGATATGTCATGAAATGATATAAATATTCCTCAGCCTTTTCCCCCTACATGCTCACATTTTTTCACTACTGTGTAAATTAGAGTGTACTTTTTATCCTGTTGATAACGACTTTTTCTATTCCTGAGACCAAAACATGTAAGTTTTTAGCAATGCATTGGTTACTATTACAACTATTAGCAAATTTTTCTCATGATCATTTCATTCTAAAATATAGAACCCCATAAACACATTAAATGACAAGAAATAAATTTCTTTGAGTTCTTAGGAATAATAGTTAAAAGACTTTGAAGCATCCTGTTCAGTGCCTGCCTGTGGGTTCTCTCAACAAAGAGAAACCAGACCTGAGATTTTTCATGATGGAATGATGCTTTTGACTTACTTAAGTTAAAGGAACACATACAATAATGACAGATTTTCATTTCCAATTTAACACTCACCAAAGGTATTTTTATTTTTCTTTCAATTTATGGAGGAAATTTGTTAAAAAACCCAAAACCACAAAAATATTTTTACTAAGCCTTCTGTTCTTAGTATTCTACTTGTTGCTACTGCAGTGTACACTAAATGAATATTTTCAATGCCAGCCGTAGGTAACTTCTCTCCACTGGCAAATATTTGAAAAATCAATGCCAAATAAAGAAAATAAACCAGGAATATTTTTTATGAGCTTAGAATGTTGGTGTAGTTTTGTAAAACTGTGATAAATCATTGCATCCAAGACAGTTATTGTACTCATTTTGCTTTAACAATTATGAATTATTCTATGCTTAGTAAAAAAAGATTTGCAAGGCCAGAAAACACCTTTCAAGTATTTTTTTTTTTTGCCAATTAATTAATTTGTCATTTTGTCCAGATTCTAAAATTTGCCCTGACAGGAAATAGAAATCTGACTGGTTTTTAGAATTGTGAGAGACCAGCAATGACCCACAAACTAGCTGTGATGAGTGTGTGGCATAATTGTGGTAATGCAGAAAAATATTAACTGTCAAACTTGAACAAAGCTGTGGCCATGAGGTAATTTAAAAAGACTAAGGGTTATTTCCAAGTCACCTCACACATTTGGAAAAGGAAAGGTTAACAAATCATTATAATTAGTATCTTCTTTTAATCATACTTTTATTTTTCAGCTACGAACACTTTACTAATTTCATCTAAGTTCAAAGCAATAGCTGCATGAGCAATTTCAGTTCCTGAAGGAATTCCAACTAGGCTCTTTCTGAGGAATTTTAGTGACATAAAATCACTTCCATACTGTGTCAGGATTATTGTAACTGACTATTTCAATCTGAAGTCCGTAAATTCACAAATAATTTTGCTAAATACATTCTAGCAACTGGCATCAGCAAGTGCTATGCATGTTTATTTTAAAGCAATGTTTCCAAATATTAAAATGGAAACATATCCAAGAAGATACTGCTTGGTGCCTGCAGATGGAGAAGCTTTTGTATAGGTGTTCTGAAAATAGATTATGCATCTCTGTCAATGAAATTAGCCTGAGCTAGCTCAGTTGGATTACTGTGTGGTCCTAAAGAAGGATAAAAGCATATCTGTGTTTCTCTAGGGTCTTCTACTTTTTTTTTTCCCATTGAAACTTTATAAAAAGCCAACTGGATAACTTTTATAGTGACTGCAATAAATAGCTGTGTTTGTGTATATGAACACCACAACCACTTTTACACATTCAGTTCATAAAGGCCACGAGTCTGTTGTTCTTTCTAAGGCAGTGACCTCTGAGGGATGGTTCTGTGTTTTGGGAGAAACAGTCTTTCTATTTAGGTTATTTGGTTGGGATTCATAATGCCATTTTATTTTTTTAGTACAAAACCCACCTTCTTGCTTTCATAAGAATTTTTCTCACAGGTAAGTTAGCTTTTAAACTACTCCTAGCCCAGATTTCCTTGATTTTGTGTCTGTGGGAAAGGAAAAGTTTTGACAAGATAAATTACATGAACTATGGTCCATAGCCATGTGAGGATGAACTACACCCAAGCCTTCTGAAGATGATAATTAGAATAATTGCTAGTTTACTCTGAGAAAGGTTTCCCTGCTCTCTAGTGCCTGTACATATTGCATAATACAATATTCTATTGAGCAGAATTTTCTGTTCTCCGTTTAGAAGCTGTAATAATGTTATTTATATGCAATGAAGATTATGTAGGGAGCTCCAAACAGGACTGGAATATGCTTTATGTGGCTTCTCCACATATTGTCAGAAGAACTGAGAGAAGCAAATTGCTAAGTGATATTAAGGTTCCTTTTTGCACGTGGAAAACCCACTGCAGCTCTTCAAAAGTCTGTATCTTTCTGGCTGTTCCCTTTCCTATTCTTCCCCTTTTCCACAACACCACTTTTTCCTACTGAGGTCTTCCAGGTAGGATTATTCTGAGTCAGATGATGTTATGCCCAACAACCTAATACAGGTTGACCCAAACATTTGATAAAACTTTGATTTTTATATTGTTACTCAGGCAATTCTCATGTGCCTGTTGCTACCTGCACGACATCTTTAGATTTTGGTGCCCTCTGTAAGTGCACTTTTGCACATACTGATCATGTCCTAGTTTGTAGTACAAGTTCAAGTGATTCCTGGCATGCAAGTTTCAAAAATCAAAATGACTAGTTTTTTTGTTTATTTACTTACTATTTGGCTTGCAGATATTGTTTATATGTATATTGTTGATTAAAGTTCTTTTGGGACCATAATGCCAACATCTAAGTTTTAAAAAGACAAAGATTCATATCAATAATATAGTAAGTACAATTATTGTTTAGTTGATAGGGCACCTTTTATTGTGAAAACATTCTTCTCTGGTAATGTTTTCCTTGACCAAATTCTAAATTTAAAGGAGATATAATGCATATAAAACATGACAGCTGGCTGTTTTAATTTGTTATAGCTTTTCAGCTATTTTTTGTCTCAGGTTGTTCATTTTTCATCAAAAATACAATGTAATAAATGTTTTCTCTAGCCACTTGATTTGTTTTTTTGAAAATATCACAAATTCTTTTTATGGCACGTTGTGGAAACATATATACATATATTAAAGCTTGTCATGACTTTTATTAAAGTGTGCACTTAGGGACACTTGCTGCCTCAAGTGGCTGGAAGTATCCAGTAAGAATATTTTCATTACTGAGTGTCTGGAAATAATTTTGTACCAGTCCAGCTCCATATCCACCATTGTTCACACGGAACTGTAGACAGATGTGGGATGCAGGCTGACATGGTAGAGACAAGTAGCTGTAATTGTTGTGCCATTTAATGTCACTTGTTATCCATGGAGAACAGGTTTGACGCTATTAAATGGGAAAGAGAAAATAAATCTGTGCTAATAAGTGTCTTGAATTTGACAGCTGATATATTTGGGGGTATACCATGCACGGTGTACAATTATTCCTGCCCCTGTGGATTCCCAAATACAACCAGGAAGTTTCAGAGAGAATGTGTGTTTTCAGCAGCAGGTATCAGAAATTTGTTGTTCTCCTGGTCAGTCAGCAGATTGAGTTATTTTTATTTAAAAACCTCGTATTCATTAAGTAGCTGACATGATGCATTTTTAAAGCCTATAGGAAAATGCAGTATTTTAAAGAAATATACTGATGTTATTAAGACTTATATGGCTCCTTACTTGGATTTGTTTTAGATTGTTCATTAGGAGACATGAAAAAAATCACCTTAAGCTCATAATTTAAGTTTCTCCCAGAGCTTTCTTGTAATGACAGCTCATTATTCTGTCCTTGAACTCTTTAATTTTAAGACAGATTTCAGATGTGCTGAATGTGATTAGAACTCCCATAATCAAAAACCCCTGGATACCCCTATGCTAAAAAAGAAATGTTTTGCAGCAGCTGCACGTCTGGTATGGCAGGAGAAAAAATTTCATGTAAGTTGCCAAATATTTTTGCAATTTGCTTTCCTGTGTTCAGGCGGAGTTGTATGTCCAAATGTTTTAGGATCAGGTAACTCTCTGGAACACCTATTGCTGCCCTCTGACTCCTCCCTTGGGGTCTGACAGACCTCAAAGTAGCAGAAAAGAAAGCTTTCACCTAAAGGGACAACATGGTCACCTCAGACAGGACAACAACCTCCAGGTGACCTGGAAAATCTCCAGAACAGGACTCCTGACAGCTGGTCTCCAACACCAAAGGAATTGACTCATGCATGGCCGTAGGTGCTGAATTCCTACCCCTGGGAGGATGGTGCTCCTGTGACCTGAAGGAAAGCTCCACAGTCATGTGAAGCTGCACCTCTTTGTGCTCACTGCACAGATGATCCCCGCTCTTTTTTTTTTTTTCATGAGGAAAGCAGATATACTGGAATTGTATTGTCAGTCATTTGTTTCTGCAAAAAGGGAAATTCTGCCAGTGGAGCTATGGCAAATATGTATGTGCTGCTCAGCTCACATTACAATAATTACAGTGTTTAGCAATGGGTCATTGATGTTGCATGTCAGCAGATAAGTAATGCTTTTTGATGATGTTAATGGACACCAGGAAAGTTTTCAAGGACTGCATTCATTTGACTTGTTTTCCTCTCCCACCCACAATTTTCTTTAATTTCAAATAGGCCTCCTACGGTACAGCAGAAAAAAATCACAGCTGCAAACACTGAGACATGAAATACTGGCTGGGAAGTTGGGGCAGTTGATTCAGACAAGCACAGGGCTGTTTGGGTGTTATGATTAATAAGGAAAATATTTTAAGCTGGCCCGACAAACCGGGGCGTAATGAGATGTATTTAAATTGGTGGACTTAGAGTGAACAATCTAGATTGATGTAATGTCCCTGTGTAGACATGCCCTTGCTCTGCTTGCCTCCCTGCTTTGATCTGAGATCAGGGAGCGAGATGAAAGCAGATCAGAAGAGTGCTCCCTATTGTAGCCCCGTAAGTGATCACATCTATCTTCATGCGACGCCGCGGCAGCTGAGGCCAGCTCAGGTGGCAGAGCTGATTTCCCACAGTTATAAATGCAAAGGGGCTGCGGGCAGGGAATTTCAATGAGGGACACTTGATTTTGCAATGTCAGCCAGCAGGCCCTCCGTCAGCTGCTCGGACCTTCTGCACTGCCCATCCGTTTAGCCATGTTTTTGGAAAGTGGTTGCTTTAGAGGCAGTGGTAAAGAGGTAGGTTTGTTTCATGTCATGGGACAGAACAGTTATTTCAGTGACAGGAAAATTAGGTGTAGCTCCTTAAAATTAGTGTCACTGTCCTGACACAAAGGAGAGGAAATGAGCAGAGTGTAATTGAACCTGTTACTTATAGATATGCTATATGGAAAATGAATACATATTGTTGATAGATGCATGTATATACAAGAAAGCATTACTTATCTGTTTCTTCTAGTAGCCAACTACAGATGTTCTGATGCCAAATACAAGTTAGTACAAGACAAATACTGTCTTCCACTGAAAGAGCCAAAGTATTGACTATGCATCTATAATCATCTTGCTTGGCTAAATTTACAGGATTATAGTGTGATTTTCTTTACCTCAGAATGAAATCTTTTTATCCCCTGCTGAATGTGCCATGGAGGAAGTAGTAAAATCCTGTTCTGAATTTTCAGGACCTGCTAGAAGCTGTAATGCACCAGCTTCTGCTGGAAAGCAGCACTGCTAGAGCACTAAATCACAGCGTTTTGCAGAAAATGTTGAAATTAACCCAATGCTTATAACTCCAATTTAAAAAGCCTTTTTATTTTTCTGCTGTCCATAGATACACTCACACAGAATTAAATTTCATTTTGCACTTAGGAAGTTTTTGCTTTAATTTTTTTAATTGTTTGTACAAGAACATGGATTTAGTCTTTGCAATCTTTTAGCATAACCATCCTTCAAAAGATTTTTCTGTCTATTCCAAAACAGTGTAAATGGAAATAAGAGAGCATATATAATTTTTAATTAGATCTTTTTTGGCCCATGACTGAATAAGGGTCGAAAGCTTTAAATATTTTACAGATTATTTATTTGTGTTAGAAAATATTCAGTTATCTTTTCTCTTGACTGTCAATGAGACTTAGATCTAGAAAAAGACTTTTTCTAGACTTATATCTAGAAAAAGACCTTATCCAGTGTAAGCTCTACTTTAGAAAAAGCATTAGCATTTCAAATCAGTTCCTGAAACTGATTTTTTTTTTCCTCCATCGCCATTGATTTAACTTTTTCCATGTCAAACCAGTATGTCAAAGCAGAACTGAATAAGTTGGAAATATGAGTAAGTCCATTCAGACTGTTCTTTCTGTGGCAGTGGTTAATAATGGTTGTTTAAAAGCCTCAAAGTGACCTGTGTTGGAAAAATTCCCTGTTCTGCAGTGAATTAAATGTTATTTTGAGTATTAGAAAGTGAAAGGAGATCTTGAACAGCCTAATATTCATTTTTATGTGAACTGAGGTGCATCCATAAGAAAAGATGAGTTCCTTGAAGAACATTATTTCAGTTTCACTCTGGCCATGGATTTTTCTCACAGGACTTAAATATTAGAATTTGGCTTCTGGAGACCTAGTACTGTGTCTGAAAAAGCTGTCAGTAGTTACAGTTGTGAAGGCTGATTCTGAGTTTGCATGGGAAGGAATACCTTTCTATTCAGGCATTTAAGTACTTGTACTAATTTAGTGCTTTCCACTGAACGGATATTTGGATTTCTGAAAGCAGGCAGCATTAGGGAAAAGGCAATCCTTTTCTTCATTTAGTAGAAGACAAATGGAATGGAGGCAGCCAACAAAATTATCTGCCTCCCTGGAGGCTACGGAAAATAGTCTCCATTGCAGTTCAGCGATGGACTCACACGAGCACAGAAAGACAATTGCATGAAACTGGGTTGAATTATGGGTATGTAGTTCAGTAAGATGGACTACTGCCCACTGGGGAGAATTTTGGAGCTATGAAAAACTGATCTTTAACAATGATAATGTATGTAAAAATAACAATTTGTCTTTGAGGGAGATAACTCGCCAAGGCTTTGGCCTTGCTTCTTGAGTGTCAGGTTCATCCACACAGAACAAAAGGAAAAATGTAAAATAAAAAGTGCGAGTGTATGTGTCTGTGAAATGACATATCCCCTGCTTTCACTTTCAAATAACACAGAGAAGTCAATTTTATGTAATTTACCTATATCTACTCTGAATGATGTTATTTAAAATACTTATAATTTGTGGTGTTTATGCAGGAATATAAGGCTAATAACACAACAAGTAATTCTAAATAATAGCCTAACACATAATTCAATTATAGCATACTTTAATATAATCAGTTTTCACAAAAACATGTTAAAAGAAACAATTTGTCTCATTAAAATTCAACAGGCATTTAGCTCAGCTGGAACAGGACTTATTTCAGCCTCATTCATACTGAATTTTCAGATAGATTACAAACATGTAGATTTAAACAAAATTAAATACAAAATACTTCTGGAGTTAGAGCACTGAAAATTTTTCAGTGGCAGCATCTCTATATGTGAGTAAATTGCATTTTTGTAAACCATAATTATATGGGATCATAATGGTTATATTTGGTAATGCTGGGGCAGTATTAGTCAAGTTTCTTAAAATTTAGATATACTTTCTCATTTCTCATATTGGTACTTTTACGCTTCAGGTAATTACAGCCACCTATAAATTTTATATGTGGTCGGGTACCACTCCTGTAAATCTATTTTTATTGGGATTCAAACTTACACAAATTTTCATGAATTTGACAATTTTAAGGATGTATTTTTTTGCACATCCCTGGGATGAGAGAAGCTGTGTTAGCAGTCTGAAATCCATCTTGAGAAAATGTACATCTGTGATTCTGTGGAGAATGTGTGTCAGCTGCTGCCCGAGCACTAGCCTGTGGAGGATGCTACTTTGAACTTCTTTTTGAACTATGAGGTACAGTACAGGCTGTTTGAACCCTTGCACTGTGCTTGAATACATTTCCTAATGATGTTCTTCCTCTCTACCTTGTAAATTCGTGAAGTTTGGACTAATATCTTACTAGTTATGTGTGAGCAAAGCGTTACATTTCCGATCAGCTTCTCCTAGAGTTGAGTCATACAGTTATTAGTGAAAATCCAGCTATTTATATACCATAAAATAGTTGTCTCAGTGTGTGTCCCCCTTCTCCTCTGTTGCCCAGTTTTGCTGTATGTTTGTTTTTTGTTTGGTTGGTTTTTGCTTGTCTGTTTGGTTTCATTTGGTTGTTTAATTTGTTGTTCGGATTTTTTGTAGATTAAAGAAAATTATGCACAGAGTTCTCTGTGTGCTCTGTTACATTCCAGATCAGAGAGAGGAGCAGAGCTTGGGGTTTGATTCCCAGTTTGTAATTCCATCTAGTAGGGCAGGTAGTGAAATTTGTCCTGTAGCATAGTGGCTGGTAGGCAAGAGCAGGCTGCACATAGCCATAGGAGCTGTTCTCATTCTGTGCTCCTAGCCCTTTTGTTTTACAAGGAAGACTTCTCACAGTGATCCTAGCAGCTCTCTAAAATGTGTAAGGTAGCTATTAGACGTTACTGATTCTTTTTCTCTTTTTTTGCAAATGTAGATTTAATGATCCGAACTGGGAGTCAACTGCACCAGACATATTCTGTTACATCTAATAAATCAGATCCTTGTCATTCAGCACCCTCTCTGATTCTATTTCTATGTTTCCATTACTCTTTACGGGTATAAATATTACTGTGAAGCAATAATTTTATCATCCTTTGCTTTTCATTTCAGAACTTTTCCATTTCTATGTGCAAGATGGATGATATCAGCAGACATGAGAGAGTTTTTGCCAATTTCTGTTTACTCTTCTCATCTTTGGTTTGTTTTGCAAGGATATGCATGGAAACCTGGTCCAGGAGCCTGCGTGTTGAAACTCACGACCTGAGAATGGAATTACTCACTTTGAATCTGGCCTCCTGTCTGGTGTAACTGGATGACCTTCCCTTGTGTTCCTTGTCAGTGATGGCCAGACCTTGTGGTGAAAGATGCATGTCCTTTAGCTCTGAGTGTTATTTCCAAAGAGACCAAGACCTGCTGTAACCCACAGTTCCAAAGAAGGGTGTGCATGCCAGTAATAATCACAATGAGCAAAACACAAAGGGATTCACACGTCAGTCTGTGACATTTGCCTGTTTTCCCCTCTTGGGATACTGGCTGTTCATTCTCTGAGAAGAAAATACTGCTTAAAGAAGGACTGTGGCCAAGAGGCCAGGCCAGGATCTTGAAGCTAAGACTGTTCAGGGAAGCAACTATGGCATTGGCAACAAAACCTTGCACAGAAGAACTAAATTGAGCTAAATTTCCTAGCAACAGAGTAATTTTTTTTCTCCATAGAAAGAAGAAATAACAAATACGCTTGTGTTTTCAAAATTATTGCTGTAATTTTTAGTGTACTCCTGTATATTCCTAGGATGAGAACAATTTTTGTAGACAATTTTGCTCTGAAAGGAGATATCTGTGGTTAATCACTGTACTGCTGGGAGAAAAGAGATTACTGTTCTTATCTTACTGCTGTGCTCCTTGAAGAGTGTTCCTAGTGCTGTGCTCATTCCTACCTTGGTTATTGAGTTGCTTTTTTCTTTTCCAATCCACTCTACCCTTGCTTTAAAGGGTTGGCAATTTAGACTCCAGTGGATGCAGTAGAAATTCTGTAACATCTGCATTTTAGATTTTTTTTTTTTTTAACCCAAGGTATTACCATAGGATTAAGCATATTTATCATTTGTAGTGTACTGCCTTTACTGCAGCTAAATTCAGCTAGAATGTACAACCAAATGAAAATGACATAGCTTTAAATATATGTGAGATGTTAACTTGTATTTTGAAGTCAAACAATTCATGTAATGAGATATCTTGCCTAATCTTTCTTAAAAAGAAAAAGAACATTTAAAACACAAAAAGGCATTACATTCCACCTCTGATCATTTTTTTGTCCCATTTCAGTGATGGACCATTTGTCTTAAACCAAAAAGAGGTAAAGCACATCTGACTTTTATGTCATTTGCCATACCCACAGGAGCTGCTTTGCTTCATTGCTAGCATTGTTTAGACCATTTGTACCAGAGAGGAAAGAACTAAGAAGTCAATAAATTGCAGCTGCTTTTAAAAAGGAGCTGAAAATCAATAATAAATTATTGTTTTCCATAGCAGTTTAGGTTCCTTATGTGTCCCTTCTGACATGTGGATGTAGCTATAAATTAATTTAGTTTTAGGCTGTAAAAAACCTAACTTTCTCTGGACTGCCTCTCTGGCATGCATTAGTGATATAAAAATAACATACCTTGGCAGGGTAGCTTTCGAGGAGTGCCTAACGCTGCAAGTTATTTTTATAGTTTAATGAGATATAGGGCCATACTTCCAGAGGGAGACACAGTGAGCAGAACACTCTATAATTTACTGCACTAAAATGATCAGGATTCATGCTGTCTATAAAACATGAAAAACATTCTTCATTCCTTACCAATTAGATCATAGTTACAACTCTCGGCTCCTTTGAGCTTAAAAGAAAATTCTAACTGCTAGACATAAATGAATGCTGTGATTAAATTAAAGCCTTCAACAGCCCAAACAGGCTTGAAAGAAATGCCTTCTGGATGTTATTAACATGCATATTTAAGTGCTATTTTTAAAATTTAACTGCGAGCCATAGCAAGCACAAATGTTTATAATAGCTATTTCAAAATTGAAGCATTAATTTAAAAAGCATTTTCATTGGTGTTAATTTCTTCCCAATAATTTTATTTCAGCTTTTACTACAGCTGGTTTTCTTTTTCTGCATGTGATGACAGATAACTTGAACTGAAGTCCCAAGATTTCATAATTTGCCAGCCTTGAAATGATTCTCCCATAAAATATGTCACGCACATATAGAAGGCTCAATTCATCAAACATGTCTGATTTACAAAGCTAGCAATCCTATTTATTTCAGCAGCACATCAGTGTAGGAAAGGTAGATGGACATGTTTGCATAGTCAATGCTTTGGTCTTGTGCATCAGTTCAGACATGAATCATTTCACATCACAAAAATACCTGTGGCTTGTTCTGCACTGTAGGGAAAACAAAGCAGCGTGGAGAAGCAGGAGGCAAGGAAAGAACAAACAGCAAAGGTGTTTGGTTTTCTGTCACAGGTTGCTGGTGTGGTTAATCCACTGCTTCAGTACTCCACATTTTCAATTCTTTTCCAATTTGGTCACACTGACAAGCCACAAGCACAGTTTGCTGCTTACAAGAAATGCTGATTGCTTGACAGAAATGAATTTGAGGATGGCTCAGAGATGACCTTGCAAGTCTTTGAAATATCGAAGTATGTTGTTCTGATATGCCTGATAAAAGTGTCATTTAAATATCCATGGAAACTGGCTTTCACATGCAGCTCAGGGTCTTTGGTCATAAACAAAATACTGGACTGTGAAGGGATTTCAAAGATATACCTCATCCTTTTGATGTCTGCAGCTAATCCTTTTCCTCAACTCTGTCCTTAGGAAGACTACTGAAGGTGAAGCTAAGCTATTCAGTGGGAACACTGTGATTTGTTTATTGCTTTGATATTTTCAACAGACTACTGCTTCCTGTGAATAAGGAGTGTGTGGTAAGATGCAAGTGAATCCCCACCTCTCTATTTAAAAATTAAAAATGTGTTCATCTTTACATATGTCTATATTTGCATGTGTTAAGTGGGAAGCAAGCTAAACAGTCCTGTATTGCCAAAAGGTGCTCAAAACCAGCCTGCAAAATTGGTAAGAACTAGTGTCTCATTTTTGTGGCAGCTTTGGAAACATGTTTGTGCTGTGTATTTTCATCAGGGTCCTCTCCAACATTCTCATTATGTAAGCAGTATTTAAGTCCAGGTAGTCATTTAGCTAACATAATGAAGTAGGGAACGGTTGTTACAGATAATTAAAGGAGATGAACAGTTCATATTCTTTCTTTTGTAATTTTAGTCCATATGAATGAGACAGATACTTTTCCAGCCTGTGAACAAAGATTACTTTACCATTTAATATAGCCTTTTAAAGATCACTACTGTAGAAATGAGAATTACCCTCTTATTACTTTGTTATCTTGTTTAGCAACAATTTGTAAAACTGTGGTTTACTGAGTAGATTAGTATGCACAACCAACCAACCAAACCAAACTAAAACAAAAATCAACAGAAATAAACTCAGTGTTTTTAAAATACTTGACATCTTTTGTGTTTTAGGTTTTTGGGAGGATTGGTTCAATTATATAGTCCTAGGGTTTTGTCCTCTTTTCAGTATTCATTGATTTTATTTTAATTTTTTTAGACTTCGTACCATCTGTGATGTATAGAAATTTTCCTGGGAATTTAAAAATGACAACATCCATTTCATTAGATTCTATTTTTGTTTTTTTTTTTTTTTTTTTTTTTTGCAAAAGATAAACACAATAATAAAAAGAATGTAATTAAATTGGAATAACTGATTTGGAATAACTGATAGAGAACACTGTTACTTTTATGCGAGAGTTTCAAAGTGATTACAAGTGCAAGTTAATTGAGCCTACTCAAGCTCTTTGGGGTAAAGTTAATTAATATTAGTGCCTTCATCACAAGCCCCAGCTGTGAACAGTCCAGCTTCTCCCGGACAGTAAAACCAAGCAATAAAAAGCTGTGTGTTTTGTGATTAGATGGGAGTGGTTCCTCCTTTGAAGATATGATCCTGCTGAACTTATTAAAAAATATAATTCAAGGAGCTACCTTGGAGCAGGTGAAAATGTCCTTGGAAGAGAGCTTAAGCTAGCCAGATATATACGATTTCTGTCCACCATCACTCTCCTCTAGGGCTCTGGTAGAGAGCCTGCATCCAAATTAATCTCTTTTTTTTTCATATCAACCCTGACTGTGTGGCAGGGTCTGCCACAGCAGGAACAACAGTGAGAAGGGCAGGACCAACTTCAGGTGCTCAGTTCCAGGTCGTAGCCTCATCCTCAAGGACAGAATGTTTTTGCCAATGTGCTGACCTGAGAACAGGAATGGTCATAGAGTGGGTACAAATTCTCTTCTGCAGTAAATGAATGTTGCTGTAAGGATAACAGTACTCAGCTCCCAAGAACTCCCATCTCTTTTCTTCCTGTGTACAAACATCAAATGTTTGGAGGAGTAAGAGAGATGGAAACTCGTACAGATAGCAGCCTGATAAAGACAACAAAGGAGAATAGGAGGGGTTATTTAAGACAATGATCTAGTTATAGACTGAAGTAACAAAACATATAAATCCTATTTCCTTTTAGTCAGCTTATTTATTTTAATTTTCTTAGCGTGTTAAGGCTGGAGTGCTGTAATCCACAAAAAAAACCCCCATGCTATGGCCTGAATATCATAGCAGAACATATGTGCAACACTAGGTTTGACTTTGCTCTGCGTAGAGCAAATCTGTCATGCCCTCATACTTGGAGCACAGATGGAAAGAAGATCAATAACTGGTAAATGTCAGGGGACATTTGTGACACTAGAGCGGATGAGCAGAAATAAGAAGTTGATTGTAAGTTTTTAAAAAATCTGAAATGCAGAAATGGTAAGTGGAATGTGGAAAAACTGTCCACACTCCTGCCTTTTGGAGAGAAGTCTTGCTCCATAACATCTCTAAAAGAAAAAAAAAAAAAAAGACTTTGTTTACTTTGGATATGGGAATAGCTAGTTTGATCTTCCTCTAACTCAAGCAAGTTCCTACTGCTCAACTTCAAAGCAGAGTTTTGGAACTCCAGGGAATTTTAATAAAGTGTTCCCAAAAATCCTGTGCCTATTGGCCTGGTGGTGGTGGGCTCTCAGATCATCAGATTATTCAATTAAACTGACACCAAGAAAGATTTGCAAGAATGGCAATGGAGCAATCTGAGGAGAAACTCATAAATGTATGTGGTCAGTTCTATAGAATCATGAAAAGGTTAATGTTGGAAAAGACCTCTTAGAACATCAAGTCCAAACAACAATCTAGCCCATCACCACTACACCATGTCCTCAAGTGCCATATCCACATGTTTCTTCAATTCTTTCAGCAACCCTGGGAAGTCAGTCACAATACTTAATAACCTTTTCAATTACAATTTTTTTCCAAATATCAAATCTAAAAACACCGTGTCAAAACTTGAGGCCATTTTCTCTTGACCTTGTCACAAATTACCCAGTAGAAGAGACTCACATCTACGTCAATACAACCTCCTTTCAGGTACTTATAGAGAATGATAAAGTTTCCCCTGACCCTCCTTTTCTCCAGGTTAAATAAACCCAGTTCTCTCAGCTGCTCTGTGTAAGACTTGTGCTCCAGCGCCTTCATCACCTTCATCGCCCCTCTCTGAAACATAAAATATACATGTATTGTACATAGATGTATTTTGTGTAATGTGTAGTATATATTACAGATATATAAGTGTATAGTGTAGATAGATATAGATATAGATATAGATATAGATATAGATATAGATATAGATATAGATATAGATATAGATATAGATATAGATAGATATAGATATAGATAGATATAGATATAGATATAGATATAGATATAGATATAGATATAGATAGATATGTAACAGAATCAGAGAGTAACCTGCATTGGAAGGGACCCACAATGATCATTAGAGTACAGGACAGTCCCAAGAACTGCAACATGACAACAGAGATTTTAAACTTGATTGCGGTTGCTGTGGGCATGGTGGCCACCAATATTCACACACCAGAGCCTATCTCTTAACAAGCCACAAACCAAGGAAGGTTGTGGCTTTCCTAGTTGGCCCCCTTAGTAGCTATACCTTGAGGTTATCATCCAGATGTTTTAGTACTATTCTGGAGCAGCTTACTCCAGATATGTGAGGCTCCCAGTTAACATCTGGCAAGTTGATGTTCCTGTAAGGACAAGGGCAGTTGTTTTGAAGATACTCCTTAGTTCCTCAAAGAGTAATTCTCTGTAATCATTGTCCTGGCTAGGTGGCCTATAGTAGACTCCTACAATGACATCTGCATTATTCTTTTGTCCCTTAGCCTTTACTCGGAGACTGTCAGCCTGCCATCCCTGACTTCAGGCAATATTCCAGTTCTTCTGCCTCTCCTGCCCTGCCTGTTCCCTCCTGAAGTACTTGTGACCATCCAACACGGCATTCCAGTCAAGAGCTCATTCTATCAGGTGTCGCTTATTCCAGTGATGTAACATCTCCGGGACTGGGCCTAAACCTCAAGCTCCTCTTTGTTCCTCGCATTCTGTGGTTTGGTGTAGAAACATTTCTGCTGTAACTCACACCTCCCAGAGCAGGTTGAGAGATCCCACTGGTACTGCCTCCTTCAAGTTTTGGTATGACTTCGCATTACTCTGCCCCTTCAAACGTAGTTTAAAGCTTTCTCAATGAGCCCAGCTATCTCCTGTGTTTGAACTCTTTTTCTCTTCTAAGATAGATTAATCCCATCATGTATTATTAAACCAAGTGTAGTATAGCTTACCTCATGGTCTAAAACCCCAAAATTTTTCCAGTGACACTAACCTCAGAGCCACGCATTGACCTAATGGACCTACCTGTTCTCTTCAACATTATTCTTTACTACTGGAACAATCAAGGAAAACACTACCCGTGCTCCTGATCATTCAACTAATCATGCTAATGCTACGATTTCCAGTGGGATTGCCCTTGGACTTCTTCTTGTTAACTTATTGCCACTAACTTGAAGAAATAATAACGGATAATAATGGGGGGGGCTTATTATGCTGGAGAGCTTTCTAGTAACATCTCTATCAGACCCCCAGGGAGGGAGAAGGTTTTCCTGTTGGCTGCATCTGGTTTGCATACTGGGCACTCTCTTACATTAGAAGGGAGCTGCCTCTGACAACTGCTCTTCTTTTGCTCTTAACAGAGCGTGTGAAGGAGGGGTTGGATTGTATTGCCCTAAGGGGGCCCTTTGTCCCAAAAGGATCTTCATCCACCTTATCAGCTGACTATCTTTCTAGTTCCAGGGCCTCGTATCTATCACAAAATGTGCCAGTCCTACTTGTCATTGTCAAGTGTCTGCCTTCCTTCCAGTATGGGCAGCAAGCAGCTGCTAGCCTTCATTCAACAGACCCTTGACTACTTGTGGGCTCCACTACAGTGGAGGTTTGAGACTCCTGAGATTGTAGCATCTCTGAGAGCAATCTCTTGATCTCTTGCTCATTTTCTTGAATAGTACATGGCCTATTCTCTTCCTCCTTGTTTTACACTAATTTTCTCCTTGGGAAAGGAAAAACAAATCAAAGTCACTGAAACAATTCAAATTGGATTTGTGGGGCAGGGAGGCAGAGGGAGGAGTGGTTTTGATGTCCTAATCTAAAATAAATATATGGTCAGACAAGGTTAAAAAATAATGATGATGAGATAATCCAACCACTGGGCGAAGCAGTAAACTCATTGATTAGTCTCCTTTTAGAGAAATCTGTGGACACAAAGTAGCAAAAGTACAGTCCACAGAGTTTTGAAACAGATGTAAATGAAAGGCTTTAATGTTTCAGAACTCAGTAAACTCAAATTAAAGATTACACTCTTTTCTACCTGAGACTGTAACTGAACTGCACAATTAGATCAGAGAGCTTGAGATATGAGGGATTTTGCACACGAACAGGCCTTCTATTTGAAGAAGACCCTGTGAATTTTAAGCAAGCCCAACCTGTCTCTTCAGCTAGCTAGGAGCCAGATCTGATCAGCGTGTGAAAGAGTGCTGAACCTGCTACATTTTTATTTATACGAAGGGAGCAGATATTCAGTTTTCTTTGCATCCTGAAGTGGAACTCCAGGGTGTCTGATGTGATGTTCAGTAGTAAGTGAATACGTGGCTTGCCTTTTTAAAAGTCTACATGTTTTAAAGCACAGTATTCTTTGTTGGCAATATAACCTGGCCTAAAGTCTACATGGTTCTTAGGTAAAAGACAGCTGTCCTGTTGCTCCCTGGGCATTATGGAAATTTTGGTTCCTCGTTTTTCTACTCCATTTATTGATATCTGTCTTCAAGGCAGTATTGACCTAGATCTTGGTCAGAAAATGACTGAAATAAATGATCCACTATAAAGTTTCTGAGAGGCTGTTCCTTTTATCTCACTTCAAATTTGATTTTGCTCCTTCCTGTTCATCTGGCTGCTCATCTCTCTGTCTGCCTCTGCCCACTTTCCTGTCCATTTCTGTTTAGCCCTTTTCCTGCCCTCTTTATTCTTCTTCTATTGCTGCATTCTCTTTCCTGTGCCTCATTCTTCCCTGCAGTTTTTCCTATTTCCTTCCCTTATCTTGCATATCCAAACATCTTATTTAATCTACTCTCTTATTTTTTCCATCCACATATCTTATTCTTTGAGGTTTTTATTTCTATCTCTAGCTACTAATAATGGTTATTTCTTTATGTGAGGGAATTGGAGAAGTGCAGTTAAAGAGTATACTCTATTACTCTCTTTCACACACTCTCTCCTTGCTCTATTCACTCAGTAATTTTTTCCAGTCTTCCATTTCTACTCCTGTGCTGCACATCCTGAAGCTCAATGCTTCACCAGTTTTCTCCAGGAGTTTGTGGCAATTATTTTTTACCCTCTTGTAGCAGGATTTTCTGGCTTTACTTTGCTTTCCTAGTTTTTCCTTCTTTTCTTCTCTTTCCCACTGTTATTCTTTAGCTCTCGTTGCTCCATTTTCTCCTCTTTCAGATGAAGTTTTCATCACAGAAAAAGGGAAAGGATTGCAAAATCTGCTAACATGAACAGTCCCATGCCCACCCTCTACATTGCAACTAACTGCACAAACCTACAAAGAGTATAATGAGGTGAAAACCAGCAGGAATCTAGATTTCCCCTTGCTCTCTAGAAATTCTTTGTTTGCCAGAACTCTGAGTTCTGGTGAACAGAAGGTTTAATCTCTAAGTACAAGTTTATTTGCAATTCATGAATTTCTTTGTGAAATGGACATCTGAAATAGTTGAACCATGCTTCACAATGGGATTGGGGTACTGTAGCTGAAGTTCAGTGTGGCCTTGGACCACTTCTGAGTTACGAGTCTCCTTTGTCCAAAGGCTGATTTTTTGTTCTGTGATCATATTTCATTCCTGCACCACTTCTTTGCCATTTTCTATGAAGCTAAGTGGTGAGGGTCGTGATTATCTTTATGAGAAAGTCAAAGAGATGGAGAAAAAGAAACAGGCAAGACCTTTTTTGAAGTGCATGACTTGGTTGGAATTTTATGTCACCCTGTTACTGATTTTGATTAGGCTGGGTTTTGGATTTTTTTAGTTTTGTTTTTTTGTTGTTATGTTTTTTTGGGGTTTTTTTTTCCCAGTTGGTTTTTAGGTTCTTTCCTTGTTTTCTTAATTCTTAAAAATGGAGGAGGAGAAATATTTTGAAGCTTGAAAGGCAGTCTCCAGTGGCATGGCTTGCACAGTAACTTCTGGTAAACTACAGAAATTTCATTACAACTGAGTTAAAAACTTCTACTTGTTAGAAAAGCGCTCCCTTTTGAATAACCAATAAATTGAGAGGTTTCTTATGTATAGAAGTGAAACAAAATGTATCAGATAAGGAAGCCAGAAAAAACAAAACCAAAAAGCTGAATTGGAAGTCTCTCATATTGAAACATTGGTCCCAGTACTGACCTACTCCTTATTTTCTAACACAATGTGTACATTAGGCCCTATATATGGAACTGCATTGTAAAACCAGCATATTTTAAAATAAAGTAAATCTACTATTTTAACTGTATGTTTGGGAAAATAGACAAGAAAACCCCCAAACGATGTCTTGCTTTTATTCACTTCCCCTCACTACTGCTTGGTGGAATGCATCTTTTCCTTATTCCTGGAGCTGAAGAAAGGAAAAGAATTAAGTGTCTTGGTGCTGTATTCCTGCAAATAGGTGGATGTGGGCAGTAGGACTTGTCCTTCCTCAGTGTAGGGAGGAGACTGGAAAGGAATCACTCCCTTCTGAACCAGTCTTAAATGCTACGCTTAACTACAAGAAAGATAAGCAAATTCATCCTTCCTATACATTATATATGTCAGTTCATTGACTTCTCTCACAATTACAAACATAATATCAAGTTCCTTCATATCAGCTGAACTGCAGTACCAGGCTGTGTGCTTGCATCTAGCTTTTGGCAAAGAAAGGTGAAAGTCCTTTTCTTAAATTTAAATGAAAGAGATTTAAATTGCCTCACACTTGTAGTGGGGCAAGAGCCAACAGACAGCTTATTACACCAGCACGGCTGGTAGGGAATTCATCATGCTATTGCAGCTCAGTCATGCAACTGACCCCTTCTGAAATGTCTTGCAATGGTAAGAAAGCTTGTAATGGGATTTTCTGTGAACATCATCCAGGATATCCTGGTAAAACACTGAAAACCTGAAGGTAGCTCATGGTAGAAAGGGCAGCTTCATTAATAATTATTCTCCACAGGTAGGGAAGCTGAGTAGTTCCTGCAACAAAGGAATGCAGTAGATTGTATTAGCAGAGACAAATTCTGGTGTAGCTTCACTAGCAAAGTCTTGAGCCAGCCCTGTCTGCTGTCAGGAGAATTCTCCAGCCAACACAGCCCTGGTTACAGATCCACATAACCATTCTTAAAGCTCCCCTCAAAGAAGTGGAGTGCAGCTCACTAGTTTCTAGCAGCAACTTTATGAGAACTCTCATAAATAAGATATCCTCTACCATTCATTCTATCTAAACAGATCTGAGACAGCACAGATTTTAACATGAAGAAATATCCTAATTTCAAAACACTGAAGTTTTTGGGCATAAGTGAAGACTGTGAAATTACCAGCAATCATTGAATTTTGGCTGGGTTGTTTCCAGCTTCGTAGTCTTTGTCCTCCCTTTGGTGGTGATCAGGATGGATGCTGCATTGGGATTCTCTCTGACATCCACCATAATCAATGTGTCTAATCAGTGCTGCTCTCCTGGCATCATGTGTGCAACAGAGCAGAGTGCCCAGTCAGCACAACACAGAGGCAGAGAGAAAATGAGGAGGCAAGCAAGAGAGACACAGTGAAGAGGTTGATAACAAATTAGAGTCAAGTTTGAAAAAGAACAAAAAGCAATCTGCAGGTATTTGTTGCAATTCAAGAGGCATGTGGTTAGATTGTGCACTTAACCTCATGCCTTCTATCTTGGTAAGCACTTCATCATTCCTGTTTTATTGGCATTGAGATCTACAGTAGAAGTTGCCTGAATTTCATGTGCTTCCCTATTCACTGGAGATATAGTTTGAAGATGCTTGGTAATGCAGAGGAGAGTTAGCAAAGATGGCCTCTCAGAGAAAACCTCTTGAAATTTGGTGCCATATTATGTATTGGTGTGACTTGTGACCCCCATGCAATTTTAGACCATGCTAACAGTGAAAATAATCACACGTTTCAAATAAAAAAAACTAGCTTCAAAATGCCGTGTTTTACCAAAAAAAATTGTATCAGAAAAAATGTAATTCAGTAGCTGGCTCCATGGCAGTAGCAGCGTGGGGTTGCCCAGCCTCATGTTCCATGCAGAACAAAAGAATGCAGGGCCTGACTGAAAGCCTTGACCGTAACTGTTGATGTTTATGTTAATTATTTGTTATTAATGTTTTACATCCTTGTAAATTGTTAGTACTATAGCTGTTTGTTCCTAACCCTGACCTAGCACCTACTCTTGTATCTAGGCTCACCTCCACTGCCCCCTCCAAAATGGTATGTGACAGCAAGTACTCATGGGATACCTAAAACTCAGTGGTAAAAACCCCTAAAAACAACGAGTCAGTGCAACACTAAGACTAAAAATAGTAGTTACAGTTAAGAAAATGTTGAAGAAGACGGAATCACCAATCAGAGTCTTTCTGCTTTGTCATCATGACTTCAACAGCATTCGCCCAGCATAACAATCTTAGACCAAAACTGAACAAACGGCTTCCGAAAGGCCTTCATGGAAGTGGGAGTCCCGGAGTCCCGTCTCCATTCCGCTGCTAAAGCTAAACTCCTTCCTCGGATCGCACATGGGGAGCAGCTGCGCCGCGCCTGACTCTTCCAGCCTTTCCCAGGGCTGATTCTCTATAAAGGCGGGAAAAGTGGGCTGGTCCCTTGGCCCATCAATTACACGTAGCGGGTGCGATGTTAAACACGTAGTGAGTGGCGAGTGCTTGGTAAGGACAGCCTGCGAGCCCCAGCCCCAGCCTGGAGAAGCCCCTGCCCACGGTGCCCAGTCTGTGGGGCTGGCAGCTGTGGCCCCTGCCCAGTGCTGCACCCAGGGGCACCGGCCTGCGCCCCACACGCTGCTCCCTTCCCCGGGCTGCCCAGGCGGGCTCTTCTCCAGGCTCCTGTGGCCCCAAGGCAGGAGCTGATGGAGCCCGACCCAGCCCGGGCTCTGCTGCTGAGGGCAGCGCCGCGCCTTGCCGGGCCCTGTGCCCCCCTCGGGGCTGTGCGGGCAGGGGAGCCCGGGGCCAAGGGGCAGAGCCCGGCCCGAGCCTTCCCTCCCTCCGCTCTCCGCAGCTGGCACAGGACAGGGGCCGAGCGGCCGAGCACCTGCGGCAGGCCCTGCCGTACCTGCGGAGCCCACAGGAGCCCCTGCGAGAGGCGGCCGTCAGGTTCATGGGTGAGCGCACGGCCGGCTCCCTCCCCGCCCCGCCGCAGCTCGGCCCCAGCCCGGCAGCTGCTGCCATCCGGGCCGGGGGCCGGGGAGCCCGCCTGCCCTCGGGGCCGCTGCGCCCTCGCCAGCCGTGCCCTTGGGGCGGCAGGGGTGCGGCGAGGGCCCGAGCTGAGCCCTGCAGGGGAAGGAGGTCGCGGCGGCCGCAGGAGCTGGCAAGCGCCGCTGTGGGGCAGCGAGCCGCTGGGGCCGTGACGGGCTCTGTGTTCGCAGGGCTGGCCGGGCGGTTCCTGAGAGAGCAGCAGCGAGAGGTGCAGCTCATGTGCAGGGGTGAGTGAGGCCAGCGGGCTGGCAGCGGGGGCTGGCGCTTGTTACAAACGAGGCCAGAGTCTTCTTCGGAAGACAAGCTCGTTTATTGAAAATCACAACACAGCACGGGGACTCCAGATAAGCCAGAGTCTCCCCACGGCAAGCCAGAAAGTAACAAAAAGGCAACAATGCGTCACCGCCCAAAGGCGCGGCCCGGAGTCCCGGACTGTCCTTTTATACACTTCGTTAGGGCAGGTGATGTCATCTTCCGATCTCTTTGAGGATTGGTCTCTTCTTCGCTGGAGGCCCCGATAGGTTGGAGGACCGTCCAATCGCTGAAGACGCTGGTGCACTCACTAGATGACATCACTTTTCTAGAAGGTTCTAGCTAGACGTGTCAATTAACCACCCGTCGGCCCTGCCCCCAACAGAGCCAACCCCATTACAGCGTCCATTCTACAACAATTGGTTACCCCCTGACCACTCTCCCTCCCTGCAATTCCGACAGCATTAAACACATAACTTATCAAGAGTTTACGAACCGTTATTTAACAAACTTCAGTTTACGAATTATTTATCGACAAACACCAAGCCAACCCCAGAACTTAAACTTATTCTTAACAGCGCTGGCAGCTGCGTTCCCTGGCCCGCTGCGGAGGGCTCTGCTCCCTGCGCGCACCAGGGGCGGCGTGGGCAGAGCACAGAGACCTTTCGGGGGCCTGTGCGAGGGAGATTCGGGGCCAGCACCTTGCAGCTGCTGCTTGCTGTCTCCTGCTGCCTCCAGGCCGTGGCAAGAGCTGGGGGGCATGGACGGGTCAGGAGGGTCTCCCCAGATCCCCGTGGGTGCAGGCTCTGACTGTGCCTCTGTTTCTCTCTCTTCCAGCCCTTCAGGACATGGCAGATGACATCAGCCCTGCCATCTCATGCCTGGCACTTCAAACTCTGTACATAAACATGGCTGTACAGAGCATTCCCTCCTCCCGACTCGAGAGGATGTTGGATGGATTCCGTAGGCTCTGGAAGTCACGGCCTTCCCTGGGTGGCGGTGGCCGGTTCTCCTGCTGGAGTGCTGTGGAGAACTGATGTGGGAGGGTGCATCCTCTGGGGCCACCTGACCTTGTGCTCAGGGCCCACAGAGCTGCTGCTGCCATGGCAAGGGCGATGTCTCCTGCAGCCGGCCTGCAGAGTCGCTGCTGTCAACGTGGCTCTGCACACCAGAAAAGTCACCAGGGTGTGCATAGGAACAGCAGCTCCCAAAAGGCCTGTACCTCCTCGGGAAGGCATCCGCACCAGCCAGGGCTTGGCAAAAGGTGTCGGGAAGGTGGTCCCCATGGCTTTTTCTTGCCTTGCCAGCCTCACAGCCACGCTTGGCAGCTGCAGCTGCAGCCTGTCCCCCTGACTGACTTCAGGGGCCGTGCTTGAGGGCAGACTCGCCTGCCACAGCCGGCTGTGCCAAGGCAGCAGCGTTGGTGCCATCGTTAGAGACTCTGATGGGACACGAGCCCTGGGCTGCAGCTGCTGACACGCTCCTCCATTCAGGCACCTCAAAAAAGGCAACGTGAGCTTCTTAGCTCGAAATGGAGAACTTGCTCAGAAAGAAGGAACAAACCACAGATGCTGAAGCAAAGCAGGACTCGTGTGGCTGAGGTTCAAGGATGGAAGGAAGGAAGCACTTTGGTGTCTGCTGAACTGATGGCCAAGGTCACAAGCTCAGGCTCTGCTGAGAGGATTCTGCTCTGGTCTTGTTGGAAGCTGTTCCCTACCAATGCTTGGCCCTCCCTTGTTCCTGGTCAAGTCTCCTGGAGCCATAAAACAAGTGTGTTCTGTGTCCATGGAAGAAGAGGAAGTGGCAGGATATGTTTGCTTCCAGCACTTGTCTTGGCTGTTCCCTCATGGTGCTGGCAGCATCATCAGAAACACAGAACAGCTTGTCTTATGCCTGAGTTATGCCTTTCTTCTGCATTTGCCCAGGTTCCTCGCCGATTCACCAGGGAAAATTGCTGCCAGTGCCTGTCCATTCCCTTGCCCAGCACACACCCAGATGTGTTTGGACATGAGCTGCTGGCCACAGGCAGACAGGCAACCTGGGGCATTGGGCATCAGATGCCGGATGCCATCAGAAAGCAAGAAAAACAGTCAGAAGAACACAAAGAAACTTGAAAGGATCTCTGTAAGAATCTAATTGTGCTGTGAAGGTCAACAGTGGATGGGGTTTTTGTGCTGCAGATAATCACTTCCAAGAAAAAATCATTCCAGGAAGGAGCAACAGCTTCTGCCTTCTGACAAAGACCAGGTGTTGCCACCAATTGCTCCAGGTGCTCCTGCCAACAGGCACCTGCAGAAAGTAATGCACATGGGCTTTGGCTGTCCTCTGGCACAGAAGTGCCCCACGGGCACAGGTCTCTGTGGCAGGAGCAGGCACCAGCACTGGCAGGGCTTGGGGGTGGCAGGTCTCCTTTGGCAGTGCTGCCCTGGCCCCAGGGTTTCGAGCAGCATTCGTGCCCTGGGCCATACGTCCATGTCTGTGTCACAGCCCTGCGTGTGTGATGGCCACCAAGCATCAGGTCATGTCCCAAAGAGGCCCTGGCAGCTTCTGTGGAAGGCCCCGGTGCCCTTCCTGCTGCAGCTGCGTCGGCAACCGTGGGGGCTCCTTCTGCTGCCCTGAGCAGGCAGAGCAGAGGAGTATCTGCTTGTTGTTTGAGCCGATCCTCTATTTCCTCTTGGGCTGTCCTCAACACTCGGGGAATGCCTTCCTTGCAAGCTGGGGCAGTCTGGGGGGGTGGGGGTGTCCCCAGGGCACGTGGGGGTGTGTCCTAGGGCTCTTTGTGACACAGAGCACCTTGGTCACCATGGGATGGAACAGAACGCAGCGTACAAGGGTGGCCCTTTGTGACACGTGGTGACATAGGTGCTGGCGGCGACACGGCCACGCCACAGTGCTCGGTGCACGCGTCGGGACAGGACGGAGAGAGCGGTGCTGTGAGGAGCCCCCGCAGAGCCAGCTCGTTCCTTGCTGACCCGGAGCTTTCCCAAAGCTTTACCTGTGCAGGTGACCTCGAGGCCAGACTGCGGGACTCGGCGAGCCGGAGCATTTCCGAAGCGTCTGCCATCCCTGCGGCTGCCGCCCTCGAGGACAGACTGCAGGACTTACTGTCCTTCCGCCTTCCCAAGGCTTCTCTGTTGCAGCTGTGTCTTCAAGGCACAACTGCAGCACTTGATCTTTGAGCTTCTCCCAGGCATCTCTCCTGCAGGCCATCCTAACTCCAAATAGAGACATGGAGCAGACACCCCCCAGGGTGCCCAAGCTGGCCTGGGTGGAGGAGGAGGAGGAGGAGGAGGCTGCAGCTACCTCAGCACAGCAGCCTGGAGAGCTGGAGCAGGTCCAGCTGCTGCAGGAGGGTGAGTGCCAGAGCTGGGCCACAGGGCTGGTGCATCCCGGGGCTGTCCCTGCCTGGGAATGCAGGGCTGGGCTGCTCTCCGGCCTCTCCCGCAGCCCCTCAGCCCTGGCTGCGCTCGCTCTGTGCCAGGTGCAGCCGCGGACCGGACACAAGAGCAGGACCCTGCCCGTGGCCGCTTCCGCAGAGCAGCGCAGGTACTGCAGCCATCCCCACCTGGGCTGGGGCTGCTGTCACTGCTCAGCCCAGCACCGTGCTTGGAGCACTCCATGGATTCTCCCTCTCTTCCTGCCCTTCTGCAGATGATCTGTGAATTCATCATGCGCATTTGGCGGGAAGAGACCACCAGTGTGGGCACTGGGCCTTCGGCGAACTTTTGCCTCTTCGGTGCTGAGACCAGTGCTGCCATGCTGCATTTGCTTGTGGAGAAGGGTGTCTCCAATCCAAAGCAAGTAAGCAGCCTGTGGCCAGGGCTCGATCACCCCAGGAACTGTGTGGCACCTCAAGCCGGCTCTGCTGGGTTCCCCTTGGGCTTTGAGGCCCAGCCCAACGTGGTGGGAAGGGCAGCATTTCTCAGGGGAAGCTGGGGAAGTTGCTGCTCTGGCAGGTCTCCAGGTCTCCCCACGCCTTCTGCAGGTGCCTGCCATGGTGCGGTACATCCACAAGTGGCTCATGGCCAATGAGTCTGCTGGGCACAGGCTGGACAAGGCCCTTCTGGAGCTGACCAAGGAATACCCCTGGGATGTGCTGATGACTCTCTTGCGCTGGGCCCCATCGGGGGACAGGTATGGCAGCCCCACCTGCCTTGAGGGCTTAGGGTTCATCCCCCGCTACCCTGCAGAGCCTGTCCCTGCTGAGTGCCGCACAGGCGCACAGCTCCAAGCCCCTGCGGCCCCTCCGTTTGCAGTGCTGCCATGTCAGCCCCTGAGCGTGCTGCCATGTCAGCCCCTGGGCGTGCTGCCACGCTCCCTCCCTCGCGGGGCTGCACCCCCTGGGCTGGCTGGGCGCTGCCGGCCAGGACCAGTGGGCAGAGGCAGGGCTGCCGGCCAGCGCGGGCCCCTGCAGCAGCCCAGGCCACGGTGCTGTGGCCGAGACCCCCCTGACACAGAGCTCTGACCCCACAGAGCTGCTGCAGCCATGTGGGGGTGGATCCTGACCTCCACTGGCACTGCGGAGCCGGCGCTGCAGATCCTCATCACTGTGCTGAGCGCCTGGCCAGTGGACACCTCTGTGTACACCTCTGATGGGGACAGCACAGGAGTCTTTGCTCTGGCTGTGAGTTCCTGCAACTGACCTCTGCTTGCCCCCAGGCCACGTCTCGAGCAGCCAGCTCTCCGTCCTACCCACAACTGCATCTCCCTGCCTCAGGCACTGTGCTGAAACCTGGGGCACCAGGCCGGCTGCTCCCACGGTGTCTCCCCCGGCCTCTCCCTCGCATGCTCAGGCCCTGCACATGGATGTCTTGGCACCTACTCTTGTCTCTGGGTGCTTTATTTTTTGTAGGCAACTGTGACTCTGTGGAATGTCTTCAACTGGACCTGGTGCCCACCTATAGTGTCAGAGTACGCCCCCTCTCTCTTTCTGCGTCTGCTCTTCCAAGCTTATGTCAGCACACTGCATACACCAGAGGAGGTTGATGCCTTCTGGAAGGGATGCCAGAAGCAACTCGGCCTTGCCACCAACCCCCAAAGGTGCTCCATCCCCGTCCCGCCAGTCTCCCCATCACTCCCATGCCCCAAGGCAGGAGCCAGCACTGCCAGCATGACCTGGGCTTTGCTCTGCACACAGGTTTGCAGTGCAGACTCTGAAGGTGCTGCTCTGCCGAGTGCAGTGTGAGCCTGTGGTGTTGGCCGTGGAGCGCAAGGGTGGCTGGGACACGCTTCTCTGTGCTGACACCCACCACTATGCAGTGGGTCTGCTGGCCAGGTGAGACCCCCTTCTCCACGCTGCCGCTGCCATTTGTGCCCAGGGCACCCCACACAGTTCCCATGGCCATGGGTGAGAGGGCCTTATGAGAAAATGAAGAGCAGACTGGAAAATGCTGGTAGAGGAGAGTGCCCGGAACAGCCGCCTCCCAAAGAGCCCACGGGGTGCTCGGGAAAAGACCAGGCCTCTGGGAGTCAGCGCTGGGAGAGCTTTGCCCGCCTGGCTCAGGGGCAATGGTGTCTTTTCCCCCCACCAGGGAGATGCACGGTGTCACCGACTATTGGCATCACTACATCGTGTCCTACCTCTTGGACCTACTCAGGGAAGGCACTTCAGACTGGGAACTGCCTGCCATGGCGTTCCTTGTGGAGGTGAGCCCCATGGCCAGCGCTGCCCCGCTGAGCTGACTCCCACTCCTCTGCCCTCTCACAGCCGCAGGTGCCTGGCACGGTGCCCGTGCCCTGTGCTGCTGCCTTGGCCAAGCCCTGTGCAGCTCTGAGCTCCTGACAGCTGGCCACCCCAGTCACTGCTTTGTGCTTCCAGCTCCTGGAGTTCGTGGACTTCAGTAAATGGGGTGACAGCATCCTGGAGATCATGCCAAGGCACCTGCAGAGCGAGTCCAGGGAGAAGCGGCGCCTGGCTCTCAGAGGCCTTGTGGCGCTCAGCAGGGACCCCTCGATGGTGAGGAGGAGGCAGCGACTGAAGCTGTGCTGGCAGCATGGCACTGGGGAAGGCAACCCGTTGAGCTTAGCTGGGCATTGGGAGCTGTGGCAGCTGCTCCCAGCTTTCCTGCGTTGCTGTCCAGCTGCCCAAGTGCTCCAGGACAGGCCCGCGGCCCCTGGGCTCCATGGCAGCAGTAGCAGCAGGGGGTTGCCCAGCCTTGTGTTCCATGCAGAACGAAAGAATGCACACCCTGACTGACAGCCTTGTGGACCTGCTGCGGGATGCAGATGAAGTCATCGTTGAGATGAGCGCTGTTGTGCTCAGCGCTCTGTTCCTGCACAGAGACCTCACCATACCCAGCCCCATCGCCCTGCAGCTGGCTGCGGCACTCTGGCCGCTCTTGGACAACGTAAGGCTCTGTGTCCCTGGCTACGGCCACTGGGAGCTGCCCCCATGTGTGGTGTCCCATGGATTTCTGAGCCTGTGCACAGAGGGGCCTGGAGCAGCTGATGTGGAGGGCTTTTGCTTCCTTTCCAACAGGACAACCGCCATGTGCAGCTGCTCTCCATTCGCCTCTTCCAAGAGGTGATGAGATTGGTAGAGGCAAAGGGGAAGAAGACTCTGAAGATGCTTGTGAGCAAGAGCCTGCTCCCACTCTTCTTCCTCTGCCATGACGAGAATATGTGCGTGGCAGAGGTGAGGAATCCTGGGCGCTGGTGTCCCCCTGCTCAGCTGTCTCCCTGCACCCTGGCACCTCATGGGCTCCAGCCTCCTCGTGGCCTTGGCACAGGGAGACAGCTCCTGTGCCCTGGGCTGTGGTGCCATCTCTGGCTCTCTGCAGGGCTCTCGGGAAACGCTGCTTGCTGCCCTAAGCTTCCTCAAGAGGAGCGATCTGCAGCACCTGGTGGCGACTGATCAGATGTGGAGGTTTGGCGAGTGCTTGGTAAGGACAGCCTGCGAGCCCCAGCCCCAGCCTGGAGAAGCCCCTGCCCACGGTGCCCAGTCTGTGGGGCTGGCAGCTGTGGCCCCTGCCCAGTGCTGCACCCAGGGGCACCGGCCTGCGCCGCACACGCTGCTCCCTTCCCCGGGCTGCCCAGGCGGGCTCTTCTCCAGGCTCCTGTGGCCCCAAGGCAGGAGCTGATGGAGCCCCGACCCAGCCGGGCTCTGCTGCGGGGCAGCGCCGCGTCTTGCCGGGACCTGTGCCCCCCTCGGGGCTGTGCGGGCAGGGGAGCCCGGGGCCAAGGGGCAGAGCCCGGCCCGACCCTTCCCTCCCTCCGCTCTCCGCAGCTGGCACAGGACAGGGGCCGAGCGGCCGAGCACCTGCGGCAGGCCCTGCCGTACCTGCGGAGCCCACAGGAGCCCCTGCGAGAGGCGGCCGTCAGGTTCATGGGTGAGCGCACGGCCGGCTCCCTCCCCGCCCGCCGCAGCTCGGCCCCCAGCCCCGGCAGCTGCTGCCATCCGGGCCGGGGCCGGGAGCCCCCGCCTGCCCTCGGGGCCGCTGCGCCCTGCGCCAGCCGTGCCCTTGGGCGGCAGGGGTGCGGCGAGGGCCCGGGCTGAGCCCCTGCAGGGGAAGGAGGTGCGGCGGCCGCAGGGCTGGCAGCGCCGCTGTGGGGCAGCGAGCCGCTGGGGCCGTGACGGGCTCTGTGTTCGCAGGGCTGGCCGGGCGGTTCCTGAGAGAGCAGCAGCGAGAGGTGCAGCTCATGTGCAGGGGTGAGTGAGGCCAGCGGGCTGGCAGCGGGGGCTGGCGCTGGCAGCTGCGTTCCCTGCCCCGCTGCGGAGGGCTCTGCTCCCTGCGCGCACCAGGGGCGGCGAGGGCAGAGCACAGAGACCTTTCGGGGGCCTGTGCGAGGGAGATTCGGGGCCAGCACCTTGCAGCTGCTGCTTGCTGTCTCCTGCTGCCTCCTGGCCGTGGCAAGAGCTGGGGGGCATGGACGGGTCAGGAGGGTCTCCCCAGATCCCCGCGGGTGCAGGCTCTGACTGTGCCTCTGTTTCTCTCTTCCAGCCCTTCAGGACATGGCAGATGACATCAGCCCTGCCATCTCATGCCTGGCACTTCAAACTCTGTACATAAACATGGCTGTACAGAGCATTCCCTCCTCCCGTCTAGAGAGGATAATGGATGGATTCCGTAGGCTCTGGAAGTCACGGCCTTCCCTGGGTGGCGGTGGCCGGTTCTCCTGCTGGAATTCTGTGGAGAACTGATGTGGGAGGGTGCATCTACTGGGGCCACCTGAGACTGCAGGGAAAACCTCTCCTCTTCATGTAGTGTGTTTTCAGCCTACTGTAGTAAATAATTTAGTAAATTAGTAAATTCTTAGATTAGTTAACTAGGAATTAGTAGGATTAATAAACTGTTGTCGTTATACACAGAGGTCCAGGAGCTTTCTTTTGGTGCCCGGAATGTTTAGGCCAATAGGGAAGAGGGAAAAAGGTGCTTGTGCTCGGCAAGTTGGCCAAGCGTGCGGTGTGCAAGGGAAAGTGGCCAAAAGCCCCTTGGCCTTTGGTGGTTCTGCCGAAGCCTTAAGGCTTCCGAGAGAGCAGCTGGGCCGAGGCGGAGCTGCGGCGGGGATCCCTGAGAGCCTGCTCCCTGGAGATGGCCAGCACGGGACAGCGGGAGGCCGGGAAGGGATGTGGTGCTGCCATAGCCTGCCAGGATAAGGCAGTGGGAAGGTGTGAGGGGGATGCGTGTGCCGGTGGGTGGCGGGAGGCTGTGATGGGACAGGAGGGCTTGTGTGGATGGCTCGGTGGGAAGCCCTGAGGAATTGGGTGGCAGAGGCCAGGAGCAGCCCCCAGCCTGCCACCTTCTTCCTGCCCCCCAGCTGCTCTGGTGCTTCCCCGACGCGTCTCGGGGCCTGCGGCAGACGCCCTGGAGGCCTGGCCTCAGCAGGACGGTGGGGACACCCCCGAGGTGCCCAGGCTGGTTTGCACTGGGACAAGGAGGGCCAAGGAGGCCAAGCAGGCTCTGCAGGAGCACAGTCCCTGCCTGCTGCTGGTGAGGCGCAGTGGGCAGAGGCCAGGGAGATGCATCACCTGCCACTCAGAGGCCTCGGGGTGCTCAGCAGGGACCCCTCAATGATGAGAAGGAGGCAGCAGCTGAAGCTGTGCTGGCAGTGTGGTGTTGGAGAACACAGCTGGGCTTTAGCAGCTGTGGCAGCTGCTCCCAGCTTTCCTGCGTTGCTGTCCAGCTGCCCAAGTGCTCCAGGACAGGCCTGCGGCCCCTGGGCTCCATGGCAGCAGCAGCAGCAGGGGGTTGCCCAGCCTTGTGTTCCATGCAGAACGAAAGAATGCACACCCTGACTGACAGCCTTGCGGACCTGCTGCGGGATGCAGATGAAGTTGTCGTTGAGATGAGCGCTGTTGTGCTCAGCGCTCTGTTCCTGCACAGAGACCTCACCATACCCAGCCCCATCGCCCTGCAGCTGGCTGCAGCACTCTGGCCGCTCTTGGACAGCGTAAGGCTCTGTGTCCCCAGCCACGGCCACTGGGAGCTGCCCCCATGTGTGGTGTCCCATGGATTTCTGTGCCTGTGCACAGAGGGGCCTGGAGCAGCTGATGTGGAGGGCTTTTGCTTCCTTTCCAACAGGACAACCGCAGCTGCTCTCCATTCGCCTCTTCCAAGAGGTGATGAGATTGGTAGAGGCAAAGGGGAAGAAGACCCTGAAGATGCTTGTGAGCAAGAGCCTGCTCCCACTCTTCTTCCTCTGCCATGACGAGAATATGTGCGTGGCAGAGGTGAGGACTCCTGGGCGCTGGTATCCCCCTGCTCAGCTGTCTCCCTGCACCCTGGCACCTCATGGGCTCCAGCCTCCTCGTGGCCTTGGCACAGGGAGGCAGCTCCTGTGCCCTGGGCTGCGGTGCCATCTCTGGCTCTCTGCAGGGCTCTCGGGAAACGCTGCTTGCTGCCCTAAGCTTCCTCAAGAGGAGCGATCTGCAGCACCTGGTGGCGACTGATCAGATGTGGAGGTTTGGCGAGTGCTTGGTAAGGACAGCCTGCGAGCCCCAGCCCCAGCCTGGAGAAGCCCCTGCCCACGGTGCCCAGTCTGTGGGGCTGGCAGCTCTGGCCCCTGCCCAGTGATGCACCCAGGGGCACCGGCCTGTGCCCCACACGCTGCTCCCTTCCCCGGGCTGCCCAGGCGGGCTCTTCTCCAGGCTCCTGTGGCCCCAAGGCAGGAGCTGATGGAGCCCTGATGTTGAGATCCCCCCCTCTCCAACCTTTCTTCTGGCGGCCTCTAGCTCAGGGATGGAGGGTGTTCAATATGGACAAAGCAAAAGACCAAATGAGGCTCCTTTTCCTGGGCAATCCAAGGTTTATTCCTTAGCAGGGTCCAGGGAAAAGAGAGGGCACCAAGGTCTGGCGGGGACTTTTCAAATTTCGGGTAAGGGGGGAGGATACCGAGCTGCAGCTAATGGGGTTGCACTGGCGGGGAGGAGCTAAGGGAGAGCTGGACGAACTTCATATGGCTTCAGGGGAGTACAGAACAAACCGTTTTTCTCAGTGCACTATAAATCAAGTTCCAGTTTTGTGTTCCAGTCCCCACTGCTGCACATAATCTAGGATTTATATGCAGGGCTATTATCGGTCTTAATTTCCCTAGGGATCCCCAGCTCTGAAAAGGCTTGCACTAGGTGTTGTTTGGCATGCACAGCCTTTTCTCCTGCATGAGCAGAGGCATAAATTGCACCTAAATATGTGTCAATGCTTACATGAACATATTTGAGGCGACCAAAACTGGGAATGTGTATGATGTCTGTCTGCCACACTTCACAGCTGCCAAGGCCTCGGGGATTAACCCCCATACCCAGCGATGGCATGGCCTGGAGTTGGCAACTAGGACAGGTGGCCTCAATGGCTCGAGCCTCCATGTTAGCTGGAACTGACGGACCAGACCTGGAGCATACTGGTGGTAATTGCTGTTGGCTCAGCTCTTTGCCTGTTGGAAGATTTCAGGGAGGCGTGCCTTCTCAGCTGAGCAGCAAGGGAGTCTGCTTTACGATTCCCTTCTATGATGTCTTCTGGCAACTTGGTGTGCGTGATCGTACATGCATGACATAGAATGGATGCTCTCTCTGTGAAATTAAGTAGATTAATTTTGAAAGCAACCTGAAGAGATGCTCATTCTTGATGTCTTTGAGAACTGCCTGCTCCGCTCTGGACACTACCCCCACCACATAAGCAGAATCGGTTACCAAATTAATTGGCTCCGAGAACTTCTCAAAGGCTCTCACTACTGCAGCCAGTTCAGCTACCTGGGGCAATCCCTCCACAAAGCTTCCCCATACTGAGTCTGGGGATTTCTCCAAGTCATCACCAACTTGTGGGATGCTCTGGACACATCGGTGAGCACTGTGTGAGCTTTGAGAAGCCTACAGCTTCTTTTCTCACAGGGAATGAGGTGGACCTTCTCATTAAACAGTTTGTGAGATGGGGTGTATGTAGACTGATAATATTTGTCCACTGTAGTTGTCCAGACATAACTGGAGGTTGGCATTGCTCTGGAGCAAGTGCTCAAACATCTCTTTGGTCAGATTTTCAGGAGAGTTCCTTCCCTCCTCAGAAAGTTTAACTGGGAGGTGAATACATTTAAAGTCACAACCAGCCAGCCACACAGTCTCATCCTTGCCTTCCGAATCAGCTGAGCTATCACTGTTGCGGTTTAGTGATGGTCTTGGATCTTTGGTGGGAGAGGAAGACAGACTCTATGATTAAGAGTTGATCTTTCTGCTCCTCGATCCATTGAGATATCAAAGCATGCAGGTGTAGCAGTTTTCTCAGGACAATGAATTTGAAAGGCAGCTCGGGCTGACAACGGTGAGCCTGCCTCTCGGCGAAGGCTTTCTGTGCTTTTTTTCATTGCGGCTTTTGCCTCTGGGGTCAGCTCCCTGGGAGAAACCAGCTATCTCTCCCCCTTCAATAAATTGAGGAGGTGTTCTAGGTCCTCATGGCTGAGGCCTAGCCAGGGCCTGATCCAGTTCAAAGACCCACACAAGGAATGGAGATCTGTTAGGGTTTTGGGATCTGTTGGGGGTTGGGTTTTGTTCTCTTACTGTCCCAGTTCAAAGCATTATTTTCCATTATTATACTAAGGGAGCCTGCTAGGTTACGCTCAGGTTCTTCTCAGGACTCTAGACAAAGGAGTAGGTGGGGGACTGGCTTCCGGGGGCTGCTCTCTCACTGGCGAGGACAAAGGGAGAAACACTGCCGTCTGCAGCCCACGTGATCAGAACCCTGGGGAGCCAGGCTCTCTCTGCTGTGGGACACTGTTCTGCATCTGCCCCGCTCCAGCCTCCTACCTCTGAGGACACAGCTGACCACCAGGACTCAGACGGTGAGCGGGGAGCTGCCCCTCCACTCTGCTTTCACCTAAGACACAGTGCGGGCGCTGCTGCCTCCTCAGCTCCGCTCCCGTCTGCAACCTCTGCGGCTGTGCAGGCTCTGCTCTGTCTTCACCACCGGGACCGAGCGCAGGCAGAGTGTGCCTGCAGCTGAAAGAAACGACTGGAATTGAGTTATTTGTTCTGTTTTGTTGTTAATTTTAATAGCTGCTGTTGTTTCTGTTTGTCCGGTTAGATAAATTAGTAAAGAGCTGTTATTCCTAGCCCTTTATCTCTGCCTTAGAGTCCCTGATTCAAACAATTATAATACTCAGGAGGGAGAGGACTTAAGTTCTCTATTTCAAAGAGGAGCTTCTGCCATTATTGGCAGACATGTGTCCTTCAAACCAGGACAGGATCACTATGGGTTTCCAATTTCTGTGGAACAAGGTCTGTGCAGTGATCTCCAAGTCCAGGTATTTCCAAGGTGGCATCCTTTGAACTTTGTCTTCGTTCAACTGAAGTCCAGCAGAGGTTAACACTTCAACCACTAGGTCCAGTGTGTATTGGAGTATGGAGTCATTGGGGGGCACACACAAGCACGTCATCCATGTAGTTTAAGATGATGGCCTCCCTTTTTTGCGCTCGCACAGGGGACAGCAATGAGGCCACATACCACTGGCAGATGGAGGGGCTACACTTCATTCCCTGCAGGAGTACTTTCCAGTGGTAGCGCTTCATTGGGGCTTCTCGATTTATCAAAGGAACTGAGAATGCAAACTGTGGGGCATCTTCTGAGTGTAGGGGAATTTGGAAGAAACAGTCCTTGATGTCCAGGACAGCCAATTGCCAATTTCGGGGAAGCATCGTTGGGGAAGGCATCTGTCATGGTGTGACTTGGGTTTGCCAATCTTAATACATTTAATTTCTTTTAGAGACAGGACCCAGGAGTAGAGACAAGGCAGGCTCAAAACTTAAAAAGGTACAAGAGGAAATTTATTAATGATACAAAAAAAAAGAATTAGAACTCAGGATAAAATTCCTAGATTGTTCCCTCCTCCCCTTCATTCCACATTTCTTACCAACAACATACAGAGAGAACACTTCAGTCAGCTATACACTCAAATAATCAGTTCAGTTTTCTTCAGAGAGAAAAGTCCCTTTTCTGGTTATGGCTTAGGGGGTGCCTTCACCTTCACAGTCTGTGTCTGCCCGAGACCCACAGAACTATGAATTTTCCTCTCATTTACACAGTCCTTCCGGAGCCGTGTTATGGGTTACGATGCACACATGGGGGCACCACCTCTAAAGGCAGGCCGCTAAAAAACAGAATTCTCTTCATTGCCTTCTCTATTAAATGTCTCTGTTCATATTCCAGTCCCAGAACAGAGACCCCCAGTCCCTCGGGGCAAAGGATCCTTTTCTCAAATATTTCAACACCCCATGTATTTTCCACAGTTTAAAGGAACTTTAGTGAAGTCAATCCCCACAGCCCACAAAAAAGGTTTTCAGCTACTTGCATCTTTTCAATCTCTTCCCACCAGGAACTTTATCTTCATCCCGCTGACCTCTGTAGTCTCTATGCTTCATTCCTTCTCATTCAGGGCAACTCAGGAGATCCAGGATTCCGTCCAGGCATAAAGAAGTTACAATTGTATCCAGATCATGAAGAAACAAATGCGGGCAGCTGGAGTCCTCCTCTGCCACCTGGAAAGGCGAGCCGAGCCCAGCCAGCAGGACTGGAGCCATGTGGCCGGTGCTGGAGCCGTGCGGCTGGTGCTGGAGCCGTGCGGAGCTGGGGGGCCCCCAAGCCAGGGGCTCCCCGCAGAGCCAGTGCCGGGCCGGGCCCCCCGCCGAGCCCAAGGCCAGGGTCCCGAGCTGGGCCCCTCGCAGAGCCGGGGTGCCGGGCCGGACCCCAGACCAAGCCCAGAGCCCGGGCCAGAGCCCCCAGCCAGGAAGGCCACACCTCTGGAGACCGGAAACCGAAAGAGAGCAGTTAACTCAATCCACTGTGATTTGTGAAAGCAAAATAACTTTTTCATTGATTTCCCGAGCCGTCCATCACCAAATCAGCTCTCTGATTGGTGCCAGCAGCTCACAGGGGAAGCTCCCCGAGATGGGAAAGTGCCTCCCACTCCCCAGCCTCATGGAGCCGTCCCTGCGGTGAAACCACCCCTCCCCCTTACCACGTGAAACGAACACAGCATCCCAGGTTGGGGTGACCCCATGTCCTGAATAATTTTGTTTATTTCTCAGAGATCGTGTAGCAGTGTCCATTTGTCCTTTCCTGGTTTCTTTATTACAAAGACCGGGGAATTCCAAGGGCTAGTTACCTCTTCTATGTGATTTTTAGCCAATTGTTCCTCCACAAGTGCCTTGAGCTTTTCCTTACTCAGTGGCCACTGTGCTACACATTTCGAGGTGTCACCCAGCCACATTAATTTTCTGGTAGGGCGCTCTACAGTGGCCACCTCTAAAAATCCTCGGGAGTCTTAGGAATAATCAGTTTGACTCCCCACTGGGATATGATGTCTCTTCCCCATAGGAGGCACTTATGGTCTGTAACAAATGAACAAACACTAGCCAATCTTTCATCCGGCCCCAGTTAACATACAGACAACAACAACTCAGTCACAACTTAGCTCATAACTTATAATAATTCCCCCCTCTAAAACTTTGATTGGGCTCCAGCCCGCATCAACCTGTTAAATTAAACTGTTTCTTCATAAATTTGGTTTATTTTCTGGTGCCTCTGGTATTTCTTGTAAATTTTCCTGGCCGTATTGGAGTTGTTACTTTCTTCTTGTTTTTCCACTTGCATCAATCTAATGTTCTCAACTTCTTCATTACTTAGGGGATTGCAATATGATTCCTGTGATTATGTGGGTCAAGCAGGGGATTAAGCAAGGGAGAAGAACAACACTGATTAGTGCACCTCCAGCAATTATTAAAGCTTTTTTCCACCATTTACTTTTAAAAATGTTATCCCACCAATTAGTTTTAAATAACGGGGCCCACCATTGCACAGGAACATGTGTTAATTTCCTAATATTAGTAGTTATATTCTTAATGATATTACTATGATCATCAATTGCTACACAACATTCAGATGAATTAAACTTTCCACATACACCCCCTTCCTCGGCCAATAAATAGTCCAATGCTAACCTGTTTTGATAAATCATTCTTCTCATCTGCCGGGATTGGGCTGAAAGCAAATCCATAACAAAGGTGGACTGGTTGGAGACAATTTCTAACAATGCTTGTAACCAAATTATTCTGTTTAAAATATATATAGGGATTCTGTAGCCCCATGATCCATCTTGGGCCCAGGTGGCAGGGCCATAAGTGTTATAAACGATCACTGTGTCTTTTCAAAAAGACCAACTCGTTTATTAAGAAAAACAACTGAGGACGGAGGCTCAGGATAAGCCTGAGCCCCACACAGCAAGCCAGAGAAACTGAAACACCGGGCGTTCCCTCCGGCACAGAGCACCATTGGAAGGCGGGGCTCCAAGCCCCAAGCAGTCTTTTATACACCTCTCTTTCGGCTGATTGGTGCATCTTTCAATCCCTCCTGGGATTGGTTCCCTCTTCGCTGGCTGTTTTGATAGGTTGACGAACCATCCAATCATAGTTCAAACTGGTGCACTCACTTGGTGATGTCATCTTTCTAGAAGATTCCAGCTGAACTGCCAATCAACCGTTTGTTGGCCCTCCCCTTGATGGACCCACCCACACTGCAACGCTCCCCTGATAGTCAATCATCCCATGGCCCCACCCACAGCAACATCCCAAACGACTTACAAGCAAACAACTAATTAACAGTTTACAACTTAACTAACCAACAACCCCCAGTCCCGTTCCGGAACATGAACTCATTTGTAACAATAAGTGGCTATGATTCTTTCTAGGGGCCACTACTCATCTCCCCACTTCTGTGTCCCCTCTATTTGTATGTCCCTTTCCTTTCTGGTTAGTTCATTGTAAAGGGGTACCCCTAGATGATGTCCTTCAGTTTGGGGGAGTAGGAAAAAAGATGGCTTTATAATTTCTAAGGTGCAACTTCCTGTCCAGTTTTTTTGAAGTGTCATATATGCAGTTCTCCCACAAATCCAAAAGAGACCTTTCGGAGCTCTGCAAAGTTTGGGTTGCTTTTCCAGTTTGTTGTTTTCTTTACTCCAAAATTTAGAGATCAGAGGAATATCTAAGAAGGGGTTAGGTTCTTTAGTAATACATTCATATAATTTTTGTCTCTCAACAAACGAACATCCCTGTTTTTGCTTCCTAGACCAATATAAGTTTGAGGGTTTTGGGATCCACCGTTGATGGGTCTCATTAAACATGTAGCATCTCTTACAGTGTATCTCACCAACATAAAAGATGTGTTTGTAGCCTCTTCTCCGAATACATTCTTCACCGATTACTTCTGATTTTAAATTCCACATTTCCTCCTCCGATCTTTCATCTGGTCCAGGTTCTTCTTTCTCTTAACACTTTCAGAATGTCCCATGGGCTCAAAGAAATTCCTTCCCATGGCCAGATTTCTGCCATTTGAGTATCACCACAGATCCAACAATTGGTTAAGTTAAACTCATGACTTACCTTTTCCTCCAGGTGTAAGAATAGGTTTTTCCCTCCAATCCCTTGAATTTCAGGCCCCTTTTTGATTATCCCCTTTACTTCTCTTTCTCGTATTATATCCGGTTCATAACTCCCCCCATCAGCTCCTGGTGTTACTGGCCTCTTCTCAGAGCAGGTCCATTTCTCTTTGATAGGACATTCTCCCAACAATTTTTGTTTAAAATTCCATATGTTTTCATACAGCCAATAGGTTTTGCCATCCCTGGTACATGTTGTTAATTGTAAAATGTTGGCACAATTGGGACTTGGATTAGAGTGGGTTCTGAGGGCGGCTATCCAGGAGTCTTCTGTATATAACGGGTAATAATGTTTGTCACAGGATATCACTTCTCCTTCTTGAACGCTCACCAACAGGAGGGTTAGCACAATCAGGGGTCTGGTACAGGGCACTTTCTCACCCATGTCTCCCCCCCCTACTTAAACACCTTCAGAGGATCAGCGACTCTGTGGTGAAAGTGTATCCTGATCCAGTCTTGCCCCCTGTTGCAATGTTCTTACGGTCTATTATGCTTTTTGTTGCAGGAGCTCACTTTCCCTCTTTGTGCCAACCTTTTCTTTCTGTCTTTTAGGGTCTGATTGCTAGACGTGTGGGAGGATGTTCTGTCTTTTCCAGAGTTTAGGATCTGTAACAAGAAATACCAGAGGTTAAGAACATAACTATAAAATATTTTTCATAAGTGATTTAAAACTTTAAAGAGGCATAAATCCTGGTGTCATATAAATTACTTACACTTTTAAAAGGCTTGAATATTAATATAATACTTTACAGTTAATAATATAAATTACTTACAACTTTAAAAAGGTGTACATCTTAATAAGTTAAAATTTTTAAGTTAAAACTCTTTTTAAATGCATTAAAAATATTTGCTAAATATCTTTATGCCCCGGTGTTATATTTTAGGAGGACGAACAGTCTCTTATATTGCTTATTTAGAAAATGCTTCCCTGGTTTTTTTCTCAGAAGTAATTTAGTATCTGTCTCTCTAGTTGGCATCCATTCAATGGGAGCAGGATTGAGGACAGAAGTTGGTTCAGCAGGTGTAGAGACTGGTCCTTTCACCGTAGAGGTATGAGTCCATCCCTTCTCCTGAATTCGGACAGCTGTTTCTGTGGTTAACAAAATTTGGAAGGGATCATCCCACTTTGGAGCTAATGGTAGCTCTTTCCAAACCTTAAAATCCAGTCTCCAGGCTGAAATTTATGAATCTTGAAATCAATAGGTGTAGCTTGAGGGAGATAGCCTTTCTGCCTTAATTCTTCTAAGGTGCTTGTTATAGTTTGTACGTACTTCTTTACACTTTGCTCTCCTTCTTCGTATGTTCCTGTGTTATCTGAGGTGCTTAAAAAGGGTAAACCAAATATCATTTCATATGGGGAAACTCCTGTGTCTGCTCTTGGTTTTGTCCTTACTCTCATTAGAGCCATTGGAAGACACTTAAGCCAATTCATTTCTGTTTCTTCTATTTATTTTGTAAGAGCTATTTTTAATGTTTGGTTCATTCGTTCAACCCTTCCAGAGCTTTGTGGTCTCCAGGGGGTATGGAGCTTCCACACAATATTTAAAGCACTTGCTATCTGTTGTAAAACTTTTGCTGTGAAATGTGGTCTTCTATCTGAGTCTATAGTATTTATTATTCCATATCTTGGTATAATTTGTTCTAATAGAATCTTATTAAGCACTTCGGCTGTTGCTTTAGTAGTTGGATATGCCTCAACTCAATGCATTAAATGATCTACTATTACTAAGAGATATTTAAATCTTTGTACTTGGGGTAACTCAGTAAAGTCTATTTGTGTATTTTGGAAGGATCTCATTGACAATTCTCATTCCCCTTGAGGCGGTCGTAGCATTATTTTCTTATTTACTCTTTGACAAATCATGCAGTCCCATGTTATGGTTTTAGCAATTTCATATACTCCAATACATACATAGTTTCTCATAAAATGATCATACAACGCCTGGGTTCCCCAATGAGTTTAGGTATGCAAGTTTTCTAGTATTTTCCTTGTCAGTGCTTTATTTAATACCTGTCTTCTGTCAGGCATTTTCCATTCCCCCTTATTATTTTTAATACCATGTTTTTGTAACTCTTCTTGTTCTTTCTCACTGAATACTGGTATATCCCCATCTCTTTTGTCTTCATCATCCTTGTTCTCTACCTCTTTTAACTGAAGGACTTTCTGTGGGTCTTCTATAGCAACTCTTTTGGCTATCTGGTCTGCTAGATTATTCCCTCTTATTTCCTTTGAGTGCTCTTTTTTGGTGTCCTTTTATATGTACTACTGCTATCTCCAAGGGGCCCCTCAAGGCCTCTAGCACCACTTTGATTAGACCTTCATGAATCAGTTTTTCCTTTTGAATTGATAAATCCTCTTTCAGTCCAGATTTTTCCAAATGTGTGTACTAATCTGAAAGCATATTTTGAATCAGTGTAAATAGTTCCTATTTAGCAGTTTAACTATTTAAATCCTCTTAACAAAGCATAGATCTCACAACACTGTGCCAACCAATTAGCAAGGAGTTTTCCTTTTTCTATTACAGTCATACTTTGTCCATCAACGATTGCATATCCCGAGCTTCTTTTTCCATCCATGACTCCCCCCGTTCCTGGCCTGCCCCCTCACGGGAGTTGGGAACTGCAGTACTAAGGGGTCCACACTCGCTTCGGGGGTCCAGGCTGCCAGCCCCCGTCTCACTCACACCACACTCGCTCGCCTCCTAGACCCGCCACCAGCTATATTTATCAATACCTTGGGCACTCCTCCGTGTTGCTAATCCCCAGGCTGTCTTCCTGGGTCTGGAACAGCCAGTTGTCCCTTGGAGGCCCACAAGGGCAGGTGGCCATCCCGTCTTTGGTCCTCTTCTGGGCGTGGCTATCCCGGACGAGCCCCCAAGCTGTAATAAAATGGGCCAGGAGACCACTTCCCTTTATTGAAAGCCAACACTGGGGTGGGGCGGGCCTCGAGGGGTCATGCCCACCACTGCTTACTCCCAAACAGCACGGAGGAGGAGGAATGCAGCTTTGTCGTCACTGGCAGAGCTGGGCCTTCCATCCTCGCGGGGTCCCTGGGAAGACGTTGTTGGCTTGCTGTCCATGGGGGATCACACTAACGGAGTGCCACTCAGGTCATGGCGAGCAGGTGAGGGATGGTCCGGATGTTCTTCAGCAGCTTTCCTCATCTGAGGGTGCCATTCTTTGTCCTTGATGTTTTTAATAGGTAGTGTTTAAAAAAAAAGTGTTTACTCTCAGTGGCGCTCCCACAAGTCCTTGTTGCTGTATGCTAATCTCGGGGGAAGGATGGAAATGCACAGGATCAGGTAGGGATGGGGTGAGGGACAAACAGCTAGGAAAACAGAACATTAGACACAGAACATTGTAGCAAATGAGGGGTACAGCAGACAGTTAACATACAGACAACAACTCAGTCACATTAAAGCGAATGAGGGGTACGACAAACAGTTAACATACCGACAACAACAACTCAGTCACAACTTAGCTCATAACTTATAACACAAATTTGTAAAAATATCAGAGTAAATAGGGACACTATCATCCCCCTTTCCGTTTTTAATGTTAATAATTCTCCTATTTTATTCCAAAATGTTATTAACTCTATCTTCTGCAGGTTAAACTCTGAAATCTCTACAGACCAAGTATTTCAACCATTTTTTAGAAACTATAACATCTTCACCACTGAAGATTTCCCTAAGTCATGAAAATTTTCTCCTTTGCTGAACAGAAAGCTGCACATCCATTCTCATGTTTTAAAAGCAATCTGCACAGGCTGTCTACCTCTTTCTGCAGTAGAAACACAAACACACACAATTTGTCCTCTCCCCTCAACCCCCGACTGTTAGGAAAAGGCTGTGTGGCCACTGTGCCGCGCCGATGACTTAGTGTTATTGCAGCTCAGAGCGCCGATAGTCTGGTGCCACATCTCAGATTCCGGGTCGCTTTAAAATACGGGCACGTGAAATGGCAGCTTTGGTGCTGCTGGTCACCACCGCCAGCTCAGTGTGCCACACCACTGCTTCTCACAGCTGCACGGTACACCACCGGTCGGGGCTGCCTGTGCCACTCGGCTTGTGCCGCCAGGAGCACGCACTCCCACCTTTCCGAGCCGCGCACCGCTGCGTCCCCACAATGCTGCGAGTCCCGCTGCATCCCAGCGCTGCGCCGCTGCCCGCGACCACATGCAACCCGCCCTGCAGCGCTGCTGCACGTGGCATGCCGCGTGCTCCAGCCGGTTCCCCCCACCCCCCACTACCGCAAGAGCAGCTTGTGCACAACTCCTGTAACTGGGGGCTTTTTCGGGGTCTCCGCCTCCTGCGAGGATTACTCATCCCTTTCCTGGGGGCCTCAGCTGTGTGGAAATACTGCGAAAAAGTCTGACCTGCCTTGGGCAAGGCAGGCTGCCAGTTCATCCTTCTCAGCAGGAGCTGTGCATAAAACAGCTCCCAGCTGGCGGGGTAGGTGAGCAGTCGAAAAGGTTTATAATCTAGCCACTGCATGAGACTCTCACCTCACTCGTGGGAGGCCCCATGTTGGGCACCACCTGTTGAGATCCCCCTATTCTCCAACCTTTCTTCTGGCTGCCTCTAGCTCAGGGATGGAGGGTGTTCAATATGGACAAAGCAAAAGACCAAATGAGGCTCCTTTTCCTGGGCAATCCAAGGTTTATTCCTTAACGGGGTCCAGGGAAAAGAGAAGGGACAAAGGTCTGGCGGGGACTTTTCAAATTTTGGGTAAGGGGGGAGGATACTGACCTGCAGCTAATGGGGTTGCACCGGCGGGGAGGAGCTAAGGGAGAGCTGAACAAACTTCACATACCTTCAAGGTAGTACAGAACAAGCCATTTTTCTCAGTGCACTATAAACCAAATGACTGAAATACAACATCCTGACCCAGCTGGGCTCTGGTGCAGGGCAGCACGGCGGCTTGCCGGGCCCTCTGCCCCCTTGGGGCCGTTTGGGCAGGGGAGGCTGGGGCCCAAGGGCAGAGGACTACATTGAGAGAGAGAATAAGTGAGCAGAAACACAAGAGAATGTCATATGAAAAGGAAGAAGTAGAGAGTAGATAATACTGAAGACAAATATTAGTCTTAAATTTATGTAATGAAGCAATGTTTCAGGTACCTTTTATGAGACTTGAAAAATACAGTGCATGAACACTCACTGTTGGAGAGTTTGTGGTGTGTCATTAAATATGCAGACCTGCCCATCTTACCAGGCTGTGTCCTGTGAGAAAACCTGCTTTTTCTCTGATCTGCAGCTCAGTTCCTCAAAAGCCTACCTCAAGTCTTCTGACAGCTATCTCCTAGTCCATGAATAGTAGCACAAGAAAAACCCATTTCACAAGAGGCTTCATGTAGACTTTCTAAGTCATTCTGAGATCAAAAGTGGTATATTGATATCCTCTTTCTGATGCTAGACATTACAATTTTCTTGTGTTTGGCATACTAATATTCCTTGCTTAAATTCAATACATGTATACTTAGTCGTTTGGGGTTTATTTAACAAAGTTATAGTTTTTTTATTTTTTTTTACTTTGTTGTAATAATCAGTAATTGATTTTGTAAACTAATGCCACTGCAATTACATTAGCTCAGCAACAAATGGGCAAAAGAGCCTCTGTATTGATGCTGTGTAGATTATACTTTTAAAAAAAAGATACATTGTCTTGCTCTTGCATGTGGAAGAATGATTCAAAATTATTTCATTATATATCAAAGGCTTTCCTCTCTTTAGATCTTTATCAAATACTTTTATGAGACACTTTTAGAAGGTTCTGACTCTACTGAAGGTAATAAGATGGTTTCCTTTGAAGAAAATCTAAACCCACAAATGAAAGAAGATATGCTTTTGAAATGCTGTAAGAAGAGTTTTTATAGTGATATAGAAGAATCTGATCTGGCTAAAAGAAATTATTATTTAACAGTTTAAACAGTATAATTTCCAGAAGAACACATTTTTAAAACAGGTATCTGTTTTATCAAGGTATAAATCTCTTTGATATTGCAAAGGTCTCCCTCCTCAGAGTTAAAAATCATGTCTGCAGTAGCCATAGTATGCTTATTGAAAGACATGCCTTTTAATCAGGAAAATGTACTTATCACAACATGCCTGGCATACTTTCATAGGCACTGGGAATAGAAGGTCTCAACTCTGTGTGTGGAACACCTAATTTCTCTGGGTATGACTGATGCATGCACATCTTTACAAGACTCATCCTCCAGCTTCTGTGAGGCCATTTGCAACTGATTCATCTACTGTGCAGAGGGCATATGCTGTCTGTGCTTTCCCATTTGCTCTTGTTTGACAGCCTTCTGATGACTGTCCACCACCAGACGCATTTCTCTACAGCCCCTTTCTCAGCTGTTTAGTTTCCGGATATAAAGATATCTCGCTGCTTTGTGCATTCTATTTTTAGCTCCATCTTTCTATGCTGTACGTTTTATTTTTCTTACATTTTACTCCTGCCCAATTTATTCTTAAAATTGATCATGCCATTTTGATAAAAAACATCTTCCACACAGCATAAAACTTAAGGGGAAGTCTAACGTTAGACTTTTATTGCTGCCTTGACAATCTCACTTCAATCTGCAGATAAGAGAGAGGCAGACTGTTCTCAGAGATGTGGTAAGATGACAGTCAACAGCCTTATTCTGCAGCAAAAAAAGTTCCAGGGAGATATTAAGAAAACATTGCCATCAAAATATTAAAGTAGTGATAGACATTTCAGGATATGTCCAAGTGTTCTTTTATTCTTGGATTAATTCAAAGCTTGACACAAGTCCTAACTTTTCCAACCTGCGCCGTGTTAATGAAAGGTACGTTCCCCTCACTATTGAGTTACTTTTGACTTTCCTTGAACCAGACTTCAGTGAGAACGTTTTTCTATTTGTTGCAATGTGTGGCCTTAGTAATGCTTACAGTGTAGCTCACACCTGCTTTGAGTCCACCTGAAGGAGTTGTAATATGCTTTGTAAAAGGACAGTGGTTTTATTTAAATTTAGTATGCAGTTGAAGCTGTGCAAAACCAACCAACCAACCAACCATCCCAACTGAAACCTGAAACCCAAACAAACCAACAAACCTAACAAGAAAGCCAACAAAACAAAAAACTCCAAGCCCCCAGCTTGCTATTTAGAAGTGCAAGATCTGTATGGACAATGCAAAGATAAATTTACCCCCAAGCTCCTTTGCAATTTTTATTTTTTCTGACTTTAATTTTCTGTGGACTTTTTTAGGATTTAAATTCAAAGAATGTATCTTCTGCTATTCATTGTTTCTGTGAGCTGCAGGTGATCACATATGTGATTTTTAGATATGAAAATACACTTTTGGCAGGAATATGTTTCAAAGACAGCTTCCTGAGAAATAACCTGACAAGTTATTTTTGTATGAGTTTTTATTTTCTTTACGCAGTATTTGGCATTAACTTCAACTATACCAAATGTAACGTCCCTGAGAGAAATATCCCTATACAGAGATTTCCAGAAGTTTGAATAGATACATTTAAAAATCCCATGTGGTGAAAGCTTTGGTAGGTATAGAAGAACCCTGGATCAGAGATACATTCATCAGACAAAAAGGCAGGTTGCTCAAGTGGAGATGAAGAAAAATGTAAAAACACAAATATGACAGAGAGAGAGTAGTAAAAGTGGCGTCTCTTCAAAAGATGGTTACCAGCAGGACCAATAAATTTCCTTATTTTTGAAGTAAAATGCAAAGTTCTTGCTCCTGTAATTGAAACTGAGATCTACCTTGAAAGGTTTTTTTCTGGAAAAGATGTTAACATTTGTTTAACTTCAAATCAGTGAAAAAATGCATTCACTTTTACGGGTCAGGGCCGAAGATAACCACGTTGAATTCTTTAGATGTGAAAACAGTTATCAGAGCATAATTGCCAAGATAGCGCATGATGAAAATGGTGAACTAGCTTTTCCTTACACTGCTGTTTTGTCCTTCTGAAACGTTGCTGCTTTACTTTTGTTTTCATTCACATCCATTTTTTTAATTCATCTCTTAGTTTTTTGCTGTTTGTCTTCTGAAATGTGTGTTTTAAGACTGAGAGCCACACAATCACTGTTGGTATTTTGTTTGAACTGATGTCAATATCTGTCGGAAAGCTTTACTCTGAAATGTGACATAAACATACTTTGATTCCAGCATAATTGTATCTCAATCCATTAGAAACTGATGTTTCCTTTTTGTCTTCTGGCATTACAAAAAAGCCACTTGGAAAGCAACTTCTCAAATCATAAATGAATACAAATATTTTCAGGGGATGAATGACATTTTTACAGATATTAACAAATACTTCTCTTGCAAATAAAAATTATTGGAAAAAAATCAGCTTTATGAGTAACTGCTTTATGAAATGTCATTTTTTATAGATAATATAGTTTAATAAGTTTAGGGATCCTTGCCATCTGTGCTATGGGAAAAATACTTTAATTTCTCATAATTATTACTGTGATTCATGAGTTATGACCTTTCTCAGAGACAAAAATAAATGCCAGTTCTTCAATGAACAAAATGTGCGCAGTGGGAATACAGAACCCACACAGGTATTAAAGCAACCAATGTCCTGAAATGAGTATATCAGCAGTAGCATCAGGAAGCAAATATACTGCATTCAATCTGACAGTTGGAGTGGTTTGGTTATATATGTAAGTGGATAAATAGCCCAGTAATTAAGTAGGCATACCATTAACAGTTTAGGTGGAAATAACGGCAAAGTAGTCCCCTGGGACATCAGAGGAAAACTAAAAAGTCACAAGAAAGATGTTGTATGTGTTTTTTGTGGTAATGCACTAGGGATTATCTGGTAGCTTCTTCCAGCTGGCGCACTTTTTGGAGAATATCTTCCTCACAGCAGACAGAGTGCAGAGGCAAAGCAGAGTCTCTCTCTTAACTGTGTTTTATTTAGGTGAGACAGACACAGACAGTGCAAGAGCTGCCCCAGACACTTAACAGGTCAAAGCAGAGGTGTCTGGCTGTGTTTGGTTGCTGCAATGGAATGTGTGTAAATTTCTTCCTGTGTAGAGGAATCACAATGTTGTGTGTGGTAAATGCATTTCAATCCCTTCCTCAATTTTTCTTTTAGGTGACATAGATTGTTCTAGCTGCACTTTTCTAATACTGGAACAATACTGGAAGGGTACTGCCTGTACTGAGAGGGCCCCTGTCCTGCACAGGGGCGCAGGTCTGGTCCTGAAGCAGTCTAGGCATGATTGCCTCCAAGTTAGCACCTGAAAAGTCAGCAGTGATGCACAGGATTTAGGACATTGCTTTCTTTCCTACCCTCTGATTTTTGATACTAGTGAGGCAAGTCTGAACACATTCCTCCCATCCTCACGGTACTGCTGGAGAGCTGGGAAGAAAAAAAGCTTTTCACCCCATGTCACTCTTCTAACGGCCAGGAACAACTCTGCTGTAGTGTCAGCAAAGACAGCAAGGACTGAGCAGAGTGCAAGTGCTAGGGGCCAGTCTTTGGGGAGAGGCTTGTGCCAGCCTCCAGGGAGCGTTTCTCTCTGACGCTGTTATGGAGATTTCCCTTTCCTATTCTATTCTCTTTTCCAAACTAACACTTGTCATGCTTGTCATTGTACCTCCTTTCCATCTTTAGGTTAGATGTTTCTATTTTCCAGCATAAGCACGCTTAGATAGATTGTGGGAAGATGGAAAGAGAGTAAGGGCTCAGTGGGGACAATAGTTGTCCCCTAGCAGAAGAGCTGCCCAGGTGTAGCTGTAATAAAACCTGGCATGTGCAATTCACTCCACAGTCCAGCCACCAGAAAAATATGTTCCTGCAACCAGCGCCTCTGAAAGCCTCAGATCTTGGATTCATGTGATCTGGGTCTTAAAGTCATCTTTCAGTTCTCTTAGAAATATGTTTCTGACTTGCAGATAAGAGCCTGGGAAGATTAATTTTAAAGGATCCAGTACCATGGAATTGTAGCATGGTTTAGATTGGAGCTGACCCTTAAGGTCATTGAATCCCACAAAGTTCACTACTAAATCATGTCCCTACTCACCATATCTACACATCTTTTAAATTTCTCTAGTTACAGTGCCTCAACCCTGAGCAGCCTGTTCCAATTCCTGACTCCTGGAGAAGCTTGAGGCCATTCTTTGTCCTGTCACTTCTTACCTAAGAGAAGAGACAACACTCATGTCACTACATCCTCCTTTTGGTAGCTGTAGAAAGTGATAAGGTCACTCTGCAGCCTCTGAACAGCCCCACCTCCCTCAGCTGCTTCTCATCAGTCTTGTACACCAGACCTCTCAACAGCTCTTTGTCCTTCTGTGGACTTGCTCCAGCACCTCAGTGTCCTTTTTGTAGTGAGAGGCCCAGAAATGAGTACAGCACTCAAGGCGTAGTCTCACCAATGCCAAGTCTCACTAGGGGACGGTCACTGCCCTGGTCATGCTGGTCACAGTATTACTGACACAAACCAGGACACTTCTGGCCCTCTTCGACACCTGGGAACACTGACAGAAATTAAATAACCAAATTATGTAACTTTTAAACACTTATAAGACTTTTAAAGATTTATAAAAACACAATTTATGACTCTTTGACTATTTTGCAATATTGCTCTTTTCAAGCAACCCTTTTCTTTGTTTGCTTGTATTCATCGTCTGACACTGAGAAGTCTTGTGTAGCTTAACCATGGCAAAGGATCTAAATTCTATTTGGCTTGTTTGCTGTATCTTTCTTCCTTCATTAGCTCTTGTTTCACAGTCTTATATTGCCCCATTCTCTGTTGTTACATCACTTAGTGGTCTGGTTTTCAGCCACTTTCCAAATGCCTCAAGAAAAGCTAAGCTACTGCTAGCAACTCCTTTAAAGCACAAACAACTGACCTCAAAAGGACATGATTTTTTTTTTAAACTCTGTTCATTTGACCTTTCAGAATTAGTCTCACCCTGATCTTGTACTTTTTTACCCTTAAATAGGTTTTCGGTCAATTTTCTTCAAAACTTGGAGATTTAGGCTTTATGAATTTACAGTTTCTGTGACCCCCTTTCTATGACCCCCCACTTCCAGTTGCAGGAAAAAGCCCCTGATTAATTTGCACTTTTGGGGAGTACTTGTTGTTTCTCTGGTTGCAGCATGTACTATATTTTTGCCAGTGCTGCAACTGCTTAATGTTGTGCCAAACGATCAAATTTTCAAAATTTTCAGTAATTTTGCTCTCCATAACGTAATTTTTTTTTTTTTTTTTTTTTTTTTTTTTTTTTTTTTTTTTTTTTTTTTTAAGGCAAGATTTCTTATTTTGTACTGTGCTTCATGATTAAGGATTTTCTTATCTTTGCAAGGTGAAAATTGGATTATGGGCTAAAATTAGTTACACCCTAAAAAAATTTTTTTCTATTTAAATTTCTGCTATAATGAATGCTTCTATCTGCAATTTCTAACATCTTAAAATCCTCATATTTTTCAAATACATTTTGCTTTGTTATGAACCCCTTTCTACTTAATTTTCACTTCATTACTTTGTCACAATTTTCCATACCCTGTTTTAATTCTAATGTTTATACTAGTGAAGAAAGCAGTAAATGGATCCTGGGTTTTGGGTCAAGTTCACAGAACAGTATTTAAACAATTTTTTCTAAATGGCTATTTTTAAAGTTTGAGGTCAACTCAGATGAAAGACTTTCCTGACCCCTAAATTGTTGTCTAAACATTAAGTCTGGTTTGTAGATTTGTTGCACATTTTGTACTTGAAAATATATCTTTGACTCTACCAAGGTTTCTTATCTCTTTGCCTAACAGGAAGCTTAGAGAAATTTTAGAAAGTACTTAAATGCCTGTTAGTATGTTCAAGCCTCAAAACTTGAGATTGCATTTAATAATAATTTGTCATTCAACTTTATTAGGGCTACAGTAGAGGTGTATTAATTTGAAATGTTTCTTTAAAAGTAAGACAAAAGCCCAGCATTCTTGACATTCTTCTGCAGCCCTTTTTATTTTGTTGCCCAGGATATATAACTTGAACTCTGTCATCTGCTGACCTTTAATCCTCCATTCTTTTCCTTGAGAAGTCTTTTTGTCTTCATCACTGTGATCTCAGAATAAAAGGCCTCAAAAGATTATTTTAGTTTTGACTTAGAAAACATGCTAGCTTTTATTTTAGCGGGGAAAATGCATAAAAGTTACTTTTAATGTTTGTATCACTTTAGAAAAGCAAGACTTGAATTTCATTGTGATAATTTTCCTCTTTAGTGACAATTTCAAAACAAGCCTTTTTAATGTAGTTTAAAGTAAGGATATGTGTTAAATATGATTGCTATGCTAGTGACCAGAAATGTTTGAACAACTCCCTTAGGCTTAAGGGCTTAGGACTCAAAACTGTAGTGCATATAGTTAAAAAAACTATACAATTCAATTGTACTATTAAGTATATTTTCAGATTGTTGTGCTAGACTACCAAATATCTGGAAGACTTCTAAAAGCAGCTCCTATTGGGCAATGAAATATCAAAATATTTGATGTCTCATATGAGGAGAAGTTAATAAAAAATGAAACCAGATTAAAATATTGAAATCTTTTTCAACAATTATCAAGTTTTACTACAGCACACTTGCTGGTTAATGCAGTACATGAGCACAGGAAATTCAAGAAGTGGACTCATTTTGGGTGTGACTAGCACAGAACTGTACCTTTCTCTTTGCATGTGGAGTCATCACGAGGAAGCTTGTGAGACAAGAATATTATTCACTTCTAAGCACAAATAAACAACACATCTGATTGTCAGCAACTCTTTATTTTCTAACAATCCCTGTGCTAAAGCTTATTGTTGTTATTTTTTTTTTTAAGGCACGTTGATGTAGTGCCTGTTATGCTAATCTTGGAAGATGAAACAAAGGGCAGGTGAAAGAATGAGCTATGATATGGGCTAGGAAAAAAATCAAGTAATAAATCTTCCTAGATGCTGTTCAAGGAGAAATTTATGTTTAAAGAATAAGATGTGAAAAGCTTGAAACAAATGCCCAAGCTGTGAGCATTCCATGCATTATCTCTAAACCATTGTTATATGTGTGCAACACACTTTTAACCTCACATAGTGCATAATTAGAAAGCTGGATCTCTTGCTGAAAAGCATTCTTACTGTGATTTTAGAAATATCCGTTTTCAATTTAATTTCATTTACTGGTATCCACTTTCTTGCTACTATCTGGTCTGGAGATGAATTGCCCATTGGCCCCATTGTCAAAGTGACAGCATGAAAAGGGAAGCATGTGGTTGTAATAATAATGTGGTACATGTGTAGAAGGTCAGAGAAGCAACAGATTAACATTCCAGCAGATGATTTCCTTAGGGACAACTCTTGAAAGTATCAAAGGCCAAAGGTCGTGACACTGATAATGTCTCTAATGTTGTTGGCAAAATAGTTGCTTGAATTTCTCCTTTCTAGGAGTAATGCTTTTTCTTTTTCTTTTTATTTTTATTTTTTTTTTCAATTAGGTAGTGAAACCTGCTGTGAACTCTGAAAAATTAGTACCATAAATATTAGTCTAATTATATAGGTAGCAATGTTGTGTAAATCAACCAATTGTCTGTTGTCCATTAAGTCATGTATTAAAATGAAGTGGCTTAAGTGAATAATCTTTCTTTGTGACCCAGAATTTTGTCATGGAAAATTTTGGAAAATGTTTTATCACTGCAGGAAATGCACAATGGATTCTTCATTTCCATCATAGGAAGCATAAAAGATGGGAGGCTGGTGTGTATGAAGAAAAAGCTCTTAGGTAAACTCAAAGACAAAAAAAGAAGCATAAAAAGGGTCAGAAAAAGTATAATTAACATGGGAGAAATACTAAAACACTGCCTGTGCATCCTGGGATGGACCTAGGAAATTTAAAAGGAATTGAACCTGGTCAAGGTCATCAAAGACGACAAGAATTGCTTTTGTAAGTACCTAGGTTAAAGGAAAATGAGGGAATATGTGGGCCCTCTGCACAGTGAGAGAGTGGACTTGGTTATACAGGACGTGGGAAAGGCTGAGCTGCTGATGCCTTTGCCTCAGCCTCTAGAGAAAACTGGCCTTTAGGAAGGCCAGGTTCCCTATAGGAAGGACGAAATACTCTTGGTGGAAGAGGATCAGTCAGAGACTGTGAGCAAACTAGGCATATGTAAATCCATGGGCTCATGGAATGCACTCATGGGATCTGGCAGGTATCATTCAGATACTCTCAACAATCTTTGATAGATCTCAGCAACTGGGAGAGGTATGTAAAGACTGGAGGAAATAAAATGTCACAGTGTCATCTCTATCTTCAAGGAAGTTAAGTATGACCCAGAGGACTACAGACAGGCCAGCCTTGCCTTGGTTTCTGGGAAGCAGCTGGAGCAGCTAATCCTGGAAACTACTTCCAGACACAAAATTACAAGAAAATCATCAGGAGGTGTCAGAATGGCTTCACCAAAGGGAAGGGCCACAGAGTGGACAAGGGGCTGAAATACCCCTCATGTGTAAGTCTGAAAGTGTTGGAACTGAATAAAAGAAGGCAAGTGGGGATCCCATCAATATGTGCAAGGCTATGAAAGAAGGGTGCAAAAATGTCAGAGCCAGGCTCTTTTCAGTATTGCTCAATGAACACCAGAATAAGGAAATGGATGCAAACTATCCGTGGGATCGTCCTTCTAAACATCACAAAACCCTTTTTATCTGTGAAGGTGACTGAGCATTGGCACCAGATGTCCAGGGAGGTTATGGAATCTTCATCCTCTGAGATACTCAAAAGGCACTGGGGCATATTTCTGTACAACCAGCTCTGTGTTGAGCAGGACATTGTACCAGATGGCTTTAAGAGGACAGTGTCAACTTCAACCATTCTGTGATTCTATGACTGTGATTCTGCGATTCTGTGAAATTACAGTATTTGACCAAAATTGCTTTTTAAAAGTACACCAGTGTTAAAAGTGACAGAAAAAAATCAACAACAAGCTAGCTTTCTGGGCTTCAAGTCAAGAGAGCCTTCTTGGTAAGTAAACAGGCTTTTGCTCTATCTGACAGCCTTGCCAAACCCAAGCAGAGGTCTGCAATTCAATATGAATATCTTAGTAGTCAAAGAAGTGTTTGAAAATGGTTGTTGCTAGAAACTGCAAATGGACTCTTTTAATTAGCTTAAGGTAACAAGATGAAAGAGAGCCCTTTTCATGCTCATGGCTGTTTTCACCATGTGTGGTATTTCCTTCCTGATGAGACATAGGTGTGCCAAACCAGCATTTCATTATTCTGAAACAGAAAAACTGATTCTCGATTCATTTCAGTGTGTGACATATGGGCTGGAGTGAGCAGCACTCATGTGCTCAAATAGCCTAAAGCAAGTAGTTTAATAGATTCCATGACTACTTGATGAGCCTGAACAGAAAAGAGGGGCCAGGGGGACTCTGGAAAGAAGTAGCAGGAGGAAAATTAAGCAGGGTCAGACAATGAACCAAAGGTTTTCTACAATTTCCTAAAATATCGGTATGCCTGCTCTGCTGACTGTACTGTTTCTTTTAAAGCTTCTGGAAATACTCTTACAAAAATTCAAAACACAGCCACAAATCATTTATAGAAGACAAAAAACAATAAGTAGTGTCAGCACAGAGGGATATATTTTACTTGGTCGTGCCAGAAGGAATTACAGTGGGCTGTGATGAGTGGAATATAAAGTAGCATAAGTTACCTGTTGACAACAGGGTTTGAAATTATAAAATGTAAAACCAATATTTCTCTCACAGTATCAAACAGATGGAATTTTTTATACCTAGCAGTGGAATAGCATGTCATTTTTCAGAGCCCCATAATTCTGTAAGCATGTTTAAGTACATGCTGTTATTTATTTGGTTTGGTTTTTTTTTTTGCTTCAAATATTACATAGATTGTGATGCATGGATATGCAAATATAGTAACAGTGATCCACATTTTGTGAAAAGCTGTTATCATAGATGGTTTTCTGGTCATAACATTTAGGAGATTATATTTAATATACTGAAATAACTAGGAATATTACTATACTCTTACGAATCATCACTGAGCTAAAAAATCCTGCAGGAATCTTATTTTTTCATGCTATTTAAAAATCTAATTATAAAAATAAGCCTTGATGAGGAACTGACTGCAGCAGAGTTCAAATAAGAGCTTTTTGAATGACAGATGGTAATAAGCAAGTCAGGCAGTTAGATGATGGTTTATGTGCTAGACATTATAGGTGTTGTAACTATTGACCCATGTTAATGTGGTTACTCTGGCAAATAAAATGCAGGAAACAAAGCTACCTTGAATGACTTATCCCAGCTGCTGATTAGAAGAATATTTGTCAGTCAGCAGCAGGGTCTGGTCAGTTGCCAGATCTTAAACCCTTGCCACCTTGTCTTTTCCCTCTTGATCCCTTTTTCACATGCTTTGCCATTCCTATTGCTGTTCTCTCAATCTACCTCTTTGAAACCACTTTGATGTTTCTGGTAAGGAATCTGATTCTGACGAGTAGAGTTAATAGGGTCAGGAGGAAGCAGAGGTAGTAGGAAAGGTGTTTATCTCCTCTTGCAAGAGGTGAAAGCGTCTTTTGTCTAGAAGGCACCCTAAAGGCCTTGTACAGAAACGTGGCAATATAAAATGAGGTGTAAAAATGGGAAAAGCTGCAGGGATAGTTGCTAGCTTTGCCATTCATGTGGACTGACCCCATCACCCATAATTGTAACACTGAGGAACAGCTAATAAGCTGTAATCTGAACACCTGTGATTCAAGTGCAAGGAAATTTATGAGAATAGCAAATAGACTTGATAAAATCCTTTATTTTTAAATGTTTATCTTACTAAATATTTCAAAATGAGCATGTTTATACATCTTTTATAATAGTTGCCCTGGGATGTGCAGCTGAGATGCATCCATTCCTATGGTTCCCCACACTATTTCTTTCTGCCATGTTGTTATGTGCTGATAAAGCTGGCACAGCTTTTGGGTCACTGCCAGTTGTGGGAAGTATGCCTGCACTGGAGAAATGGGCTGTCAGTAAGTGAACCAGCAGGATTACAGCATTTCCTCAGTAATGATGATGCAGTGATTATGATACTTTCTGGCTGCATCTCTCCTAGTTAATCTATGTTATTCTTGAAACAGACCATAGGAATGTCAATTTTAGTCTTTCCAGGATGGAAGGTGAGTGCTGACTGTCTGTCAATTTTGGTCTTTTAAACTTTTGGCCTGTGTAGAGTCAGGGAGTTCTAGGGTGGACGATGGTGCAGTGGAGGTGGATGACAATTGCAAGGCATATGTTTTAGATAGCTCAAAGAGCATTGAGCAGATTCAACACTTTTGCTGCCTCAGGGGAGCCTGAGCTGTTAATGGAAGATGTGTGTTCATTAACAGAACAGGTTCAAGGAGGTCATAACACAGGAGGTACTGCCTGGTCCTATGGCATAGCTCATGACATCATTTAACTTGTCCTACTACAAGTTTATTATTTCATTTTTCAATCGTTTGAATTCTTTCAAAACCAAAAGAACAGAATTTATTTTCTCTGTATTATCACAATGATACATTACCCTCATTATTTTGTCCCACTACTGATAGCCCTTTCTGCATATGACTTACCCCTTGATTTCTAAAATTATTTTTATGTAAATCAAAGATGAAGAAATGGAGTTAGCTGGTGTCTCACAAAACTCAGGGTGAATATTCACAATATTTTTTTTGGCTATTGATATTAAACTGGTGGTTTATATTATTCTTAACAATGAACCAGTCACACTACTGGTGCTTAGAATTGCTGGTACTGCTTCTCTCTTTGTGAATGTTTTTTGCATTTTCCAGTGCCCAGGACATTTCTGTGACTGAAGTATGTTCAGATCAGGGACAAAGTAATAGCAAGGTCTCCTGGCTGCTAGGTGAGGATTATCATAATTGAGCTAGTGGTTACTTGGAATGAAAGAGGCCTTTGCAGATATGAAGTGAGGTTTCCTATTTTCCTCAAAAAAACCCAGCTGTTTAATAACTTAAAAATATTATTTCTGAAAAATACTGGTTTCATCCTGACATGATGGAAAAAAAACCTCCCTATAAATAATGCTCAAAGATAGATTTATTTCTATGTAATTTTGCCTTGTTTGTGTATGTTCAGCTAGATTTGTGAAGAAAAAGCCAAGTAATGCTCACACTGAACTCAGCACTTCCCTTCCCCTCGAGAAAGTTACAGTCCACAAGAGAGGAGGAAAATGCATCGACAGATGCCAGACTTAGTGAAGTACTGAGCAAATAAAATCAGGTAAGAGGAACAAGGACACACGGTCTTCTGCATCTTTTGAGAAGGAAAGAAGACAGGTAGGTGGGCAGAAGGTGAAGGCAATTGCTCAGAATTGGAGGTTGTATCCAATTCTGTTCAGTATTATGGAGCTGTTAATTACCTCTGCCCAGTCTCCACTGCAGCCTGACGCACAACCTGCTCACACATGCAGCAGTGAAGGTGTGAATCTGCCACAGTGGTGCTCTTACCTTTCTTTCCTCCTCTTCTTTCTATACTAATCTTGAATTGGGATACCCTTGTGTTTAAGTTCTGGATTTTACCCTTTTTTAATCCATGCTGTCTTATTGACAGAACATATGTTCTTCTTAAATCAACTGCTCAAAGATTAAGTTGTCTTATGCCACTTTGCAGTCACTGAAGGCTACTGAGGATATATTTCACAAAACAGGTTCATCTTCATTGAACTACATCAGACCTGCTATTAGTATTTTCTGGGCTTTGTGCATAAGGCTTAGTTACCTCTGAGTCAGAGAACTTGGGATGTCCACTTTTCCTGAACTCATTCCCCAATGCTGAGGTTACTTGTCCTTAATTTTTTTATTAACTCTAGTCCTGTTGATACTCTGCTAATGGCTCAAACACCTCCTTTCTAAGCATTGCTCATCACTGAGTTTAGCTAGAACTGAGTATTTTGCATCCTTGCAGTATTGCCAGTGTCCATGTGCCAGCTGGCAGTATGAATTTAGGAGCTGGCACAAGCTAAGAATTGGTGCAGACTAAAGCTAATTTCTCTTTATGTGGAAATGTCACTTTCTGGGACCTGTGGCTTTACTGGGTCCTATGGAAAGAGGAGGCACCACTTCTGCTGGTGAGAGCCTGCAACAAGCAGACTTGATAGACCATTTTTATGGTGGCTGGAGGATCATAGTGGAAGGTCTGTTTGTACCATGTGAGATATTGTTCCAACAACAGTTGCCTTTATAGGCTGGGTGCTGGGGAACACTGGCAGTGTTGAGGACTTTTTGGTGAAAGCAGGTCTGAACTATAAGGCTATTTTTGTTGCTGAGATCTTCAAAGTGTTTGGAGTCTGGCCAAAGAAATACATTTATTAAATCAACGCATGAGTTATATGTTTTTGTAATATGTTACTTTTCTCTGCCAAACCTGGAAAATGTAGGACTCACATCTTTCCTGAACACCGTATCACTTTTTAAAAGCATTCTTTTCTCTGCTGTTTGTTGCACTGTGTAACGTGTTGGCAGTAGAGTGCAGAGAAATCAGAAAAGTGCTAGTCCAAGGAAGAGATAAGACTCGAGGATCTATGTTTTTATTTTCCATGATTGATGGTTAAAATTTGTGGTTGAAATTTGGTTCTTGGAAATCAATCAAAACCGTTTGAGGTAAGGAAGCAAATGCAAGGAGTTCTGTTTGGATTTACTTGATTCACTTCTGTTTCAGATGACAAGTTTTTTTACTGTCTGCTATTTAGGTCCCACGTGCCAATGTGCCAATGCAAAATTGACTTGGACTTGTTCAGAATCAGGAAAAGGAGGCAAAAGTTACTGAAAGTTTACATGCAACTTGCAAACAGAGTGAAAGGGGAATGAGATTTAACTACCACGTTCTAAATGGCCATGAACAGAAGAAAATTGTATTGAAATGCAGCAGCTTCCCTTGAGTCAAAATATACAGAGCTAGCCTGAAAATAAATTCTATGCCTCAAGCTGTGGTACGCTTTTTCTATTTCTTCTGCGTTAGGAAATTGGTAAGGATAAGCACTGCTTTCCAAATAGCAGTTTGTTAGCTGTCAGCAGCACCTGGATGTGACAAAAGCAAAATCTAGCTTTTACAGTTTTCAGTAGTGACCAGTCGTTGAGTTGAAAAGACAGGAATCATCAGATGTTGCTTATCAAACAAAGACACAGTTTTCATGCTCTGCACCTCAAAGAAAACTTAGGTTTTCTTTCAAAAAAAGATCTTTGTTCCTTTGAAGTAATAGCAGGCGATGTGAAATGAATTTTAATCAGGACCTGTCAATACCTATCAGTGCACAGCATTTCACATCACTGATAGTAAGAGTCTGAACAGAATGGCAAACTGGAGAAAGTAAAATCTGGAGGCAATGCACAGAATTTCCAGTATCCAGGTCAGATAGGGGCATCAAATGTCTTTTGAGTATCAGAATGTTTTCCGTCAAAGGAAAAACACACGAGATAACTCCTTTTATATGTATCTTTAATATAATTCCTTTTCTTGAAGGAATTAAAAAAAAAAAAATCTTTTGTTAGAACCAAAATGGAATGAATGGGTTTACAAAAGAAATACACATTTTACCAAAAAAATAGAACCACAGTCTGTAGTATATATATATAAATATTCAGTGTTTCCTGATAACACTACTTGTTGCAACAATGAAAAATATTATGTAGACAGTAAAACTGGAAATTAAAAAACCGGGTGTATAAATCATACAGAGTATGATGATACAGAGTATCAGAGTATTGTCAGAGTAGAAACAATTAAAACCAGGATAATTAGGAGAGATGGATTCAAGTAATAAGTGGTGATTCTGTCATTCTTCTTTTGCTCATGTTCTGCGTAGTATTTTCCCTGAGAGTTCATCTTCTGACACATGAAGTTGCAAAGCATCTGAAGGGAGGACATGATTATTTTTTATGGCAAATAGGTGAAATGACAGTGACTTCAAGATTGCTATAATGCTCTTCATAATGTGGCACACAACTGCGACATGAATTTCATCTACAGATATCAATACTCTAAATGTACTTCTAGCATAGTTTTAGTGCAAATAACCAATCAATGGTACTAAATGCTATGAAAAGTGAGGGTCACATGCAAAACAAAACAGGTACGATGTGCCAGTGCTTTTATAATTTCATCTCCAGTCCTTTGGAGTTAAAGTCTTTATCTTTTCTGAAGCGCTTTATTTAACTTCTGAAACTGTTTATTTAGCTTCAGGACATAAATGGGGTCATAAACTAACATAAGACAGTCATTTCACTGTCATTTCTCTGAGGCACCTCTCCTGGCAACCAAGTAAACTTTGACTTAAGTCTCACAAAACAAAGAAACTTTGTTTGCAAATTTTTCCAGAAGTCACAAGGATATTCCTGTTGGGCTGTCACTGGTGAAAACAACCTTGTTGCCAGGTTTCGTAGTGCTGGTCATCATAATGGGGAAAATAATAGTGCAAAAAAAAAAAGAAGCAGAATTAGATGGATGGGTGGAGGGAAAACACTTTAAATATTATCTATTGGGAAAAAAACACAAGATGTTATGTGCCAAAGAGACAGATTTTACTCCTTTCACGTGCCCCGTGCCCAGTCTCACTGCAACACAGAGCAAATGTGTGCTGTTGACAGGGAAACTGATGCTTACAGACAGATATTCCTGCAAATGTAGGGCTGTGGGGAGTGTGGACCCACACCACATCACCAAGGCAGACCACAACACAATTAGAATTGGAGTTAAATGGCAAACCTCGTCCCTTTCACTCACCAGACATTTGTTTTGACATCAGTCTCAGATTGTGAGTGAGATTGGTAAGCTTTCTTTCCTTGCACTTTCTCACTCTTCACTGTGTCATCTCCCCTGTCACTCTCCTAAAGAAAAAAAAAAAGTAAAAGTTAGACCACTGGCAATCACTCTTTTTAATATGCTGCAGGGACAGAGATGTGTCTAGATCAAGATTTTCAAGCTTGCAGCTAACCACATGGAGAGATAAAATGAGCGTACACAGCACCTGCAGTCATGCACAAAGAGAGACTAATAGAAAAACACTCAGAGCTCAAAACAAAATCCAGTTCCACTGAACAACAATTTACCTCTGGCTTGTGCTCCTATCTTGGGTTAAAAAGAGAGAAGGCTAGGAAAAAAAGGCATTGTGCCAGGACCTTCACAGAGCATATCAGGGTTTTCCATGTCCCATAAGGATCTGTTTGCTTTTGTTTTCTCTTTTTCTGAAGGAAGGGAGAGATATTTTGCAGGTTTCTTATCATGTAGTGTTGCATCCAAAATGGGTGTTTAGAATGAAACAACTAGACATTGTATCTATATTATATGCTTCAAAGACACTGCTGGTAAAAGCAAAATTAATATTTATTTTCAAGTATGAAATAAGACTTTAATTGTCATGAGAAATGCTGGATCTCACACCTGCCTACAAATGCCTTCTCAAATACTATCACAAGCATCATAGTCCCCAGAAATTTCCATTTTAATTATTTCTAAATGTATCAAATCTAAGGTGCAGGCATGGTTAGAATACTGTATTGAGCTTGAAGGTAATCTCAAAAATAACCTGCATTATTGTAGAGAGTTTATAAGCACTGTGGCCACCTGTTGAAGGAGCCAAGGAAGAGGCACGCTGTCTCCAAAAAACACTGAGGAGCTGGACAGATTTGCTCCTAGCTGGGGGTTGCACATCATACCAGCTTAAAAAAATCTTGTGAAATTTATCATGCTTGTGTTCAAATGAACTGTGCAGCTTTAGCTTCCTAAATTACTCCTCTCACGGTGCTAAACCTATCCTGCTTCCTGGTCCAGTAACAAGCCAGAAAAATTACTACAACAAAACATAGCAGAAGAGCTCCCTCTTATTCATCTGTCTAGCTGTCCACATAACCATTCGTGCTATTTCTACATTGACCATTTATTTATATCTTCACATCTGAGGAGTGGAGACTAAGGGGATTTCAGGCAGTGTCAGACAATGATACCAGGAGTGAATTTCAGAGATTCCTGCCTCTTGAAGCACTACTAAAGCCACTCCATAATTTGTTACTGTTGTAAAGCTTTCTCTCCACCCTGTAATCATAAAAGCCTGCCTTGCTAAGCATGTCCACTTACTGTACAGGTGCAGAGGAGAGCATAGCTGAGAGACTGTGATGTGGTCTTTGATTTCACACTACTGACTCCTGAATATGACCACCCTTCCTGGATTTATTATGATGTCGTGATAAGGTAATACAACACGTTGAATAAGAATATGACCTCTTGATGTGTTTTGCTTCTGAAGATTTTCTGACACTTTTTTTTTTGTGGACAAGGATGCTATTAGATCAATGAAGGTATGAGGGTAAAAGAGAAATATTTTTGTTCTCTTTGAGTACAACTGTCAAACTGAATGATAGAGTTTGAGTCTAAAATATGAAAAAGAATTTACATCTTTGGATCTCTTCTCCAAATTTAATTTTTTCTACAGTTTATCTTCCTTTTCTGAAAGATGACAGTGGAACAAAATTTGTTTCACTTCATTGGTGTTTCTCAGTAGTTTTCCATTAGAAAGCCCGGTGTCTGTAGAGGCTGACTGATGCCATCAGGATCAATACAGATGCAGTTTCAATCTCCTGTGGTTTTGTGTTTCTGGGGCATGAACATGTCTCATGGCAGAACATTTTGCAGTGCTGTTGCCATTGCTTCCCAGAGTAGGATTTTTGTGTTCTGTCCTCCTAAGACAGGTGAGACGAGGCCATTTCCCCACTGAAGCTTTGAAAAAGGAAAAGTATTTTTGTTTACAAGGGACTGAGGATTATATTTTTTTCATTTGACAGGGAAACACACAAAAAGCCTGTGTTTCTACTGATGGTGTCCATGCTGCATTAACATGGGAAAAACCTGGAAAAAAAAATTTAAAAGACAATATCAGCAGACTCCAGTAAAAATTTTTATCTTTCTCTTTTTCCTAGGCCATTGGTTCTCCATTTCAACATCTCACCATTTTTCAGCACTCTTCTTGATGTTTTGATGCTCCTTTGCATCCACCCAAATGCAAACTAAGAATGCAGCCTCTTCACACATCCCCAGTCCACAGAGTTTTCAGTGTCTGAACAGCTTTTTCACATCTCTACACACTCCCCTCCTGAGCTGCCCTCTCACTGTGAGCCACAAATCTGCACAGCATCCCTGACTACTTATTAAGCTCTGAGAATGTGTTCACTAACATAAAGATCAACTGAAGGCAATGGCTTCTCTGCAGAGCCTAATAAAAATGCGTAAAGGAGAAAGACACAGCACTGTGAAGCTGAAGAAAAACATTAGCCTCCATACTGTATGTACATGTAGCATGACTTTACTTGCTCCCTGCATGCTTTCCTCATTATTTTTCGGTGTCCACAGTGGCAGTCATCAGAATGAGGTACACAGCTGTCCACATGTATGCATGTAGAGCTCAGGTTCTTATTTAAAATAGTAAAAAACCTGTATATTTGTTATTTGCACAAAAGGGGATTTTTTATATTAAGAGAACAAGCATATAAATATTTTTAAATTACTTGTTCCCGCTCCCCAAATGTGCTTGTTTTCAGAGGTGTTTCTGTTTACCACAGGCCTTCAGTAGTGTGATGATTTTCAATTTGTTTTTCAATTTCATGGGTAATTTTTTTTTTGTTTTGTTTTGTAACAAAAATAATATAAATGAAACAAAAAGCCACCAAAAATTGACTTGCTCAGTTCCAGGCAGTGTGCCTTCAGCAATGCCACTCGAACAAATATATTAACAGAGTGTGCATCCTATGTTACCCATCTTTGCTTTCTCAGGTTCTCCCCACACTGTGAAGCTCTTGTTCAAGAATCCTCACACATTTTTTTATTCATGACCTCTCTTTCTGCATTTAGGCAAAAAAAAAAAACCAAAAAACCAAAAAAAAAAAAAAAAAAAAAACACCAAAACAAAAAAAACACCAAAAAAAAATAAACAAACCACAATTGTAGCAGTAGACAATAAAAGACATTGGAAGCTTCTAGTGATACTGTAAGAAGTGAGAAAAATAAAATTAGAAAAGACAATATGAGAATATGAGGATATGCATTCTCAAAGCACAGGAGGACAATAAATACATAGGGATATTTCTTATTGAGCTTCAGGGGATGCTCAAAGGGTAGAATCATGCTTTCCATGATGAGGAGCCAGCCAAGCTTGGGTAATGAAATATTCCCTTTCAAGGTTAGCAGTGGACTCTCTCAAGGCTTTGCATCCCTTTTGAGCTAAGATTTCAAGACAGCATTTCCAAACACAGCTGGACCTGTTTTCTGAGTGATGTCAAAGAGTGCAGGTAGGAACTCAAAAGTCCCACTCTTCAGAAACTCATAAAGCAATATTTGATGCCCTAGCACCAATCCTGCCATGGGCAATATTATTCTTACCCTCTAAATAGACTGGTGGTCGTTGAATGAAGTTGACTGAATACCAACCAGAAAATCGAATGGGACAATTGTTTCCAGGAGTTTGGGTTCTCTTCATGTAGTCTTGATGAGTTTGGATAGCCCCAGAATCTTACAGGGCAGTAATGACAAATAAGTACTTCCCTTTTTCTTTTTTTTTTTTGGTGTGTGTGTGAGAGCTAGCATGGGGTGGAGTAGGGTTCATCTTAAGAGCCTCCAGGTTTAGAGAGCTTAATTCACAGGGTTGGCTATACGAACAATAATGTCTAATTAATGTTTTATATGTCTTATGAAATTCGATCACTCCCCTGGAAGAGGCAAGGGGCCCTTATCAGGGTGAGATCTGGGAAAGTGACACATCACTGCTATTTGCTTCCCACCTCATATGCCAAAACAAATCTGGCCCCAGGCCATTTCCATTTCTTTCACACGTTCACTCCTTTATGCTCACCTGGAGTGTGAACTGTAATACAATTGTAATGGGAATAGGCAAACAACAGCACTTGTGCTTTTCTGATTTTTCATGAAATAAGTGTAGATTCATTTAATGTAGCAAATTGTATTGACTGGGTTTACTTTCTTTGCAAATTTAATATTAATGGTGACTTTATTTCTTAATGTCTGACTTGTGATTTCATGGTTGCATCAAGCTGATGCATTTCTAAAAGACTACAAACTGAACACTTCATTGCAAATAATGTATTTATTTTTTGTAGTTCATCTTTCTGTTAGCATGTTCTTAACATCATATAGATGGATTAAAATGCAATTTTCATTCACTATTTAAAAATTTTGAAGCAGATTTGGAATAATGAAAAAGAACACTATACATATTTGATATGTAAAATATGTGATTGTTTACCTTTGTCATGAGATGCTGTTTCTCTTTCATGGTTTTGTAACTGTAACTTTTCCAGGCGAGAGAGGAGAATGGGAGAATGGCCATGGGAGCATTTTCAGTAAAAGACTTCACATTAGCACATTCACTGTAACATAGCAAAGAAGGAAATTGTTTGCAGGTCTTACCAAAGAATGAGTGATAACTGGGCACTATAATAAATAATCTTTTTTTCTCTAAAATTTCTCTATTTTCTTTATTTTCCTGTTATTTAGAGCATGGTGCAAAGCCTTTTCACATAGATTGGTTCCATAAAGGAGCATGTTTTCATACACGTGTATTCCTTTACATAAAGGAGCTGGAGATTGTTTTTTTGGTTTTTGGGGTTTTTTTGTTTGTTTGTTTTTTTATTTTGGGGTTTTTTTGTTTTGTTTTGTTGTTTTTGTTTGGTTTGGTTTGTTTATTTGTTTGGTGTTTTGTGACTTGATATAAAAAGTAAATTGTTTGGTGAAACACCTCGCATGTACCTTGAAGGTATCTCAGCTATACATCTTCCCTGAATGCAGAAGAATTAAAATATCCATTAGAATGGGTATAGCTGCAACTGCTTGCTTAAAATCTCCCGCAACATCTTATATTTTATGCAGTTCTTGTAAGTTACAAGGACTCTCAAATTCAGTTTTGGTCATGGGTTGAATGTTGTGTAAATGGCCACACATATTTTGTAAACACCTGTTAATATTCACAGAAATAAATTCAAATTCATTACAAAATGCATGTATAGATCTGTGCTTGCATAGATAAATAGATTACACTGACAAGCCCTTTGACAGAGGTAAACATCAAGTACATATGCAGCTGCACAGTAAAGCATCAGAATAAAAATTATGGTACACAGCAGAAACTGAGCTCAATATATGCAGAAACACCATTATAGTCCTTATTCTGGATTCTTGAGGTACTGCTTGTGCCAGGGAGGAAAAGCAGCAAAACTTTTAGTACCTCCCATTTGTCATGCTTCCCTCTGAGGTGCGTTGCAAAATCACAGTGCATCCTAATTGCACCATAAAAAGGGAATTATTTATAAAAGGGAAAGCTAGACCCTATGGACTCTGAGCCATTCACATCCAAACTATAAAACAAACCAAATTAATCTAACAATTCCAAAGGGAGCTATATATTTTAACCAAAGTAGGGGAAGAAAAGAAGCCCACAACTGTTTGATATAAAATGCGTGGCACCATGTTAGGCAAATGGTTTGCTACTGAATAGCAGTTTCTAATTTATGAGGCAATGAGTAAGTGGCAATTAAACATAAAATTCAATATTTATATTTTGCTAGAATCTGAGTATAAATTGGTATCATTATGTGTTTCATTATTTTCTACCAGCTCATACAGAAACAATATCAAGCTAGATCTTCTATTGTAAAATAAAATAGCAGAGGTCCCAGGTTTTTGCTGGGATCAGAACAAATAGGTAGCCCTGTACTCAGAGATGTGGGGTCTCTTTTTGCTTTTACTTTTATATAAAGATATTTTCTGCCAAATTCCTACTGTAGAGAGATTCTCTTAGCTACCTCAGTTTACAGGGCAGTTTACTAACCCGTGAGATCTCGTGCCTGACTGACACCAGTCGGGGGGACAATTAATAGGGCTGTTTAACTTTACTTCTTCTTTGCTTTCAGTAACACCCCAAGAGGAAGCAAGGATCATTTATCCCAGCTGAATTCCTTGCTCTCACTATAAGTGCACAATTATCATTCACTGTAACCCTATAACCAGGTAGGAGGCAGGGTTTAACTCTGTCACTCATTTGTAGAGAGACAGTTGTGGTAGGCAGCAAAACTTTGCCAGTTTCTGCTCAGCTGCTCTCCTGTGAATGGCAGAAAACTCCTCCAGCAGACGAGAAAGGAACTGGGGCAGAAGGGACTTGGGTAAAAGGCTCAAGAGGGAGAGAAGCAGCTTTTGCTGTTTTGTCTCCCACAAGCTAAGACTCACAGAGAGTGAAGTATCATATCAGGAAATGGAATTGGACCAGCTGTCCAGTCCTGGCCATAACTGCTGACTGTTGAGACTGAAACTTTAAGTAGTTTCTTTTCTCCTATCATAATTTAAATACTAATCTTTGGCAATGTTTTGTCAGAAGCATGCTTTAGGTCTCATTTTTTGCCAGACATAGCTTTAGCCAAAAATTGCAGAAAACAAGCATCCTTCACCTGGAATCAGAATAATATCTGCTGTACTTTATGATATATTCATGGAATCACAGATAGGCTAAGGCTGGAAGGGAATTCTGGGGGTTGTCTGGCCTAATCCCTGCTCAAACAAATGTTTATTCTAAGACAGGGTCTAACAGCCACAGAAACAAGAATCCTTTTGCCAACATCAGCTCCACAAGCAATGGCTGACATGCATTATCAGCGACCTTCTCCTCTCTCCATGCTGGCAGGGGGAAGAGGGCGCTGGGTCCCCATGTCCCTCCCTGACTGCCACCCCCAGAGCTCTGCAGTCGCTTTGGACACTCTCCAGGTTTCCCAGCACTGGTGTTTACATTTAAGAGCATCATGGAGCAGTAGTCAGGGGGTCAGGCCAGCTTTGGCAGTCCCCCCCAACACCCAGATCCAGGTCCCAGCACGCAGCAAACCCCTGGGGCCGGCAGGTCAGGCTGGCAGTGGTGCTGCTGTCCCCTGCAGCAGGGACAGAGTCACCTGCTGCTGCCACTGCTGCCTCGTGGTGGCCTTGCACAGGCCAGGGCCAGCTTTTCACCTGAAAGCACGGCCAGTGTCCTCAGCCTTGAGGGCAATGCATGCGTGTCACACCCTCTGTCCTGGCAGGGCAGCTGCTCCAGCACCTGCTGGGCACTGTGCCCCGTGGCACATCACTACCATGCCCAAGAGCATTCAGGCTTGTTGGAGCTCAGAGAAGGACCCCTTCCTCTGTCCAGACTGCTGACTCTGTGTGCTGTGATCTGAGCCTGACCCTTACTAAGGCTTCTCCACAGCACCAGCTAAAAGTGTGCCTGCCCCTCCCGTATTGTGGAGCGCCCCCAACAAGGGCTCCCATTCCCCTGGCTGGGGGCAGCTGGTCAGGGTTTGAGGCTCTATTTCCTGCATGTGCCAGCTCAGACTGATAGCTGTCTCGTTGGGTGGGTATTCCTATTTGTTTAGGCTTTTAAATCTCATTAAAGGCAAAAGTTCTTCAAATTATGGTACTGTTATAGATGCAATCTCTGTGTTACTGATTAGCCTCCTTCCTGAAACCCTCAGAAGACTAATTGCTGCTCACTGCTCTCTGTATGTTCCTCCATGTGTTCACCCCAGATGGCCAATTGATCTAATTTGATGTCTGAGGCAGCCATAGCTTCTCCTGGCCTGGCAGATATTAATGTTTCACAGTAGCACGATTACAGATCCCTCCTTTCTGGATTGCATTTCAGCTCCAGGGGAAGGCAGACAGATCCTGCTGCCCAGCCCAAGGCAAAGACTGATGTGTGCAGCCACTGACAGCGGGTGCTTTGTCTGCAGGGAGGGGGAAACCATGCTGCTTTTCATTGATGCTACTCTTCCTCATTGTGAGAAGAAAGGGTTCAGACCTTTTAATAAACATTTGGATTTTAAAACCGGCTACTTGTGATTGAAGTCTTGGTTTTGATTATACACGTTTTCATCTGCTTTTAAGTTACAGAGGGTTATTTATGATGAATCCCAGCTGAGGGCTAATGACATTAAACGATTTTGGTTCTTGATTTTTCTAAAGACTACTTAGATGAGGTAAAATATTTAACTAAAACTTCACAGATGTTGCTTTTCAAAAAGGAAAGCCAGTTGTCTGTTTGTAGAAACATCAATTAGGACTAATTTTGTGTATAACCCGCTGTATAAAAATCTTTGTTTCTTTTGCTGCAAAGTGCATGTCTTCCAGAGATCAAATTTCCCAAATTGCTGCTACAGGTAACGTTCATATCTTTTATCTTTAATCGCTGCTTCGAGTGGCAACTGCATTGGACAGAACCCAAATGTCCTTTGAAATAGATTAAAGTTTAATTGTAGAGGGAAGAATAGAATTAATAAATGCCCAGCTGTGTTTCTTGATCTCTTTTCTGGCTTGCAAGGTAGAAGAAGATAAAAAGAGGCAATCACTTTTTAAGCATATAATTAACTTAAATATTGGAATAACTTAGCATTCATGAATGCATCTCTGTTTTATCTCCTCATTTTACATCTTTGTTTATCTTATTAAAAAAATGTGCCCAGTCTGTTGATTTCATCTATGTCCAGTGTGTCACTGAAACGGAAAGAAAATAATTTTAGTTGTGCCATTAGAAAAACAAATACACTGAAATATGTATGCTGACTTTTGCTTTTGTGGACAAAGGCATTTTGATTTTTAAGGAAAATGCCAGTGGCTAATGATATCTGGCCTGTTTGATTTACTCTGGTGATGATGTCTTCATTAGTCAGAACAAATGATAAATCTTCCCTTGCTGCGGCACATTGTTGTGCTTTCTGAACCAGCCATTTTAATTTTCAGGTTGACAACCAGTCAGAAAGAATCCATTATGGATGATCAAAGCTCATTTGAGATAGCCTTTGCCTCCAGAATGATGAGCTGAACTGGTCAGAAGTAAGAGGAAAGACACTTGTGCTGTAATCTGCTGGCTGGGGCGCTGCCTGGTTGCCACTCTGCAGGCTGACCCACACCTGGCTCTCCCCTGCACTGTGACCTTGGCCTCTGTATCCACCTTGTCAAGGCTGGATAGAGACCAGGGCGAGCCTGTCCTACACACTGCAGGTGGGTGAGAGGAGGGCTCACCAGGTCTGTGACTAAGCACCATTCCCGTTTAGCACTTCCAATTGTGCCAAGGCAGGGCACACAGCACTCTTTTATTCTTGGCACAGACACAGCCTCTGTGATTTTGTTTGGGCTGGTCTGGTGGGATACACTGGGAAAAAAACCTTTGACTGTCTGCATGCCAGTATGCCTTGGACCTGAAATTATTAGGGATCAATAAGTGTCAATAATTACCAAGGAATTCCTCTGTGATTTAAGGTTTGCTAGTTTTGCAGTGAGACATTTCAGATCCAGGCTGTAAAAGTGGCACCATGGATAGTACTTTGCAAATTCACATTGTTCCTGAATTTTATGACAAGGATCACAGCAACTCTACCAAGTCAAGAGTTTGAGGAGGTGATGCAGTGAGAAGGCAGAGACTCTACAACTACTCCATGAAATAAAGAAGTTAATGCATAGGTCTCCTCTGGGGTTTTATCTAGCCTGGGGCTCCCCACACAATCTGCACATGGGTTGCCAACCTGTCTCGTCTTGGAGTGATGTGAGAAATTCTGTTACCTTCAGTTGAGGCTTTTAAGGACACAAAATATAAAAACTCCCCATCAGGATGAATCTCATATATGTGCATAAATATACAAATGCATATACATGCATATATTGTGTATGTGCACACACACACACACACACACACACACACACACACATATATATATATGTAATATGCACATACATATATTATATCTGTATGCATTTCCCTTAGAAAAAAAGACATCCTTTTGGTGGCCTGTTGGTTAGGTCACACCATTCAAATTAAAAGACAAGTTCAAGTCCTTGCCCTGAACCAGACAGATCGTCCACAGGGTAATGATTTTACATTCCTGCCATTTCACAGTTTTCTTCCCAGTGTAAGAACCAGACCAGGTCGTTCAGGAAGACGTGGAGGCTTCTGTGCACAGCGTGCATGCAGAGTTAACACTGCTCTCCTCTCAATCTGCAATACTGCACTTGTTAGTTCTGCCTCTCTACATGGAAAGAAACAACACTCTATTCTTTTAGACTGTACACTTACAGCTAGTTTGTAAACCTTACAGTACCTCACAATACCCTTATAAAAGGATATAAAGACATTGCTTTTTTCATAAACCAAATTTAATTTATTTTTGTTTGTAATGCAATACTACATATCCTTTTCTAACAAGAACAATGTGATTCCTGGGCAAAAGGTAATTTGAAATCTTTTGCTATCAGGCTGGCTATGACTTTTCTTGTTTGCAATGTTTTGTGGTCCAAATTTATAGCAGTATTTTTCTCCATGCGGAATTATTTGCAAAATTATTTTTGTAGCTTATACACTTCAACTGATTCTGGTAAAAAGAACCATAGAAAATTGTATTTATTTCCTCATATTTCCCCCAATCTCAAAATGAGGCGTTCCCCACTCCCATTCTCCATGTAGAAAAATGCAAATAAACAAAAGATGAATCCTCACTTTACAATACCAGTTTTATTTTTTCTTAAAGTGTAATTTTTAGTGATGCCAATGGGAAAAAAATAATGCCATTCAGGTTGTTGTTTTAAGATTTTTTTCACTAAGAGAATAAATAATCTGTATTTACTGCTATCCATCTGCTTTCTTAGGTTTAGGTATTCTGTTTTATCTGTTTCTCACATTCTGAATGGGCTTTTAGTATAAGTTTGTTATGTGCAGGCAGAAATAAACAGTTGATTTGTAAGTAAAATGCTATCCTACAACTTAATCTGTTATTCCAACAAAAAAAAATTCTTTCTTTCTTACACTGCCAAATCTGTAAAGTCTTATTGCAGAATAGCCTGTACACAGAAAGGTTTGCAAATTGAGCAGTGTGGTAAAACACCACCTTCTGACACCAGCAAGCCCCACAGCAATGTTTGGTTTGTGTAATGGTAATGAGTTAATGTAGCAATTGCACTGAGCTGCTCTGGCGGTTTCAGCAAGTCCTGAAGTTTGCAATCTTCTACCAAAGGTTTTGCAATCCCTGTGAGTTAAATGTTTCCACAATAAATATCCTTGGTCATGTCTGTGCATTAGCAACACACACTCCATCCTTGTGTTAGGTATATGCAATAGAAGGTGGTGTGGCTGCTGAAGGCTGGGCTAAAATCTTGGTTTTTTTCTCTGGAAAGTTTGGCAAAGCTAAAGGATAAAATTATGTTTGACAAAAATCTGCCTTTTCTGAGAAACCAAATATTTTTATAACGTTTTTAGCCTTGTATTAAATTAATGTACTTTTCTGTACCACTCACTGTCCTTGTGATGGACAGCTGGACAAGAGCTTTTACATACAAGAGGTATGCACTGTCAGTATTCTCCTATAAGAAACAGTAGGGCCATGCCATAAATAAATGGTCATTTGTACTGCAGTTGTGTGCAAGGATCACAAACGTTTTGGGGTGCTGGAACTATTAGACAACTTGTTGAAGAAATCAGTCATGAATAAAACATGTGGGTGAACAGAGGACAGTGGGAATGCTCAGCCAAGTCTTGTGGCAAGGCTGAACTGTGATCTCAAAGGAGTGGTGGCATGCTTACATACATTTAGAGTTATCCTTGCTCCAGAGCCTTGATATAAAGAAGAAGAATTTCAGTGGGGGATTCAGCTTGTTTTCTCTTAATTTCAGAATTGTGCAGCTTTGGGCTGTTATATGAAAACTGGAAAGCCAAGGCATTTAAAATGCTGCAGAGCAAAATTTGTGGAGCTGTTCAACTGTAAATAGTAAGTGGAACTTCATTTACTTGTTTAAGGTCAAAGGTGATCAGAACAATAGGACAAATTGTATATATAGGACAAAAATGAGCTAACGTGCCTGCTTTTATGAAGAGATTAATTCCTTGAATTGCCACAAGCAAAGGAGCAGAGTCAGTCAGCATATAAGCATTTGTGAGGGGGTGGTGGTGGTGCTTCAAAAGCAAAAAAAAAAACAGCCTGTGGAGACTCTTCATGGCAATTATTATCTCTGTGAAAAGAATTAATATTTAGTGATAGCCAACTAATGTTTTACAGTAAAGCCATTCTGAGGGACTCAAAGCCCTTTTTTCTTCACATTTACAGGAGGATATTTCTAGCAAGTGCTTCCAAAAAAAAATTAACCTTGAAAACTTACAGAGGAAATTGAGTAAGATTTTCTTCTAAGGTTCCTCAGAGCTTGATCACACTGATGTGACCATTCTGCTATAAATCCATGAATTGCTAAGGATTTCAGTAGTTTTATATTTGATTTTTATTGCAGTATTTTATATAATTGTAAATTTTCTTTCAGTATCTCTGCTCTCTGTCTGCACTGATAAAACCAAAATATTTTTTTTGCAGCAAAAATTTGACAGGGAAGCTTGTGCAGCCTCAATATCTTTGTGCAGATTTTGTTTCTTAGATTTTCACTGCCTGTGACAAATTCATCCCTGCTTGCACAATTTCAGGGACTCTGAGTTGTTATAAAACACATTACAGGTAGGCATACTTCAGTGTGTCTAATTTCTTATACATGTTCTTGTGTCACTTGATGATCAGTGAGTTTCTTAAGTCTTGTTGAATCCCCTAAAATATGAGTAATGCTACTACTGACACTCTAGGCCCCATCCTGTTTCTATTCTATTCTATTCTATTCTATTCTATTCTATTCTATTCTATTCTATTCTATTCTATTCTATTCTATTCTATTCTATTCTATTCTATTCTATTCTATTCTATTCTATTCTATTCTATTCTATTCTATTCCATTCCATTCCATTCCATTCCATTCCATTCCAATATATATGAATATCTATATATGAATATTATATTTCAGACAACAATGCATTCCAGTTGTATACATGTGTATGAACTATTGAAGGATTATGGTATCTGCCATTAGTGTGTTGCTATAGTGCTTAAAAACGCTGGTGGGGGATCTGAACCCCCTTGTGCTCAGCATTTTGGAGCTTCAGAATAGAATACTGATTTTCCACAAAGCTACATTCTAGGTGTGCTTCACTCTTAGGCAGAAGGCATTAATATAAATGATGTTATCTGATATTACTAGCACTAACACTGTCATTTTGCCCAAGTCACAAAGTTCTCATTATGGCTCATCATTCTGAGAAATTCCTTCCCTGTAATTCACATGGGTTCTCTGGAAGTATGGTTTTCAAAATCTTTGTTTTGAATGGTGAATAAAGAAAGCTGAAATATTATTCATCCTTTTCATTAAAGAGCTCATTGTTTAGCATTATGCAGGAAAAGGAAAAATGAAGACCTGGACTAATAAAAGAGGTGAAGAGCAAAATGTTTTGACTTGTCAGCAAGGACCCATTTTTTTAAAGCCCCTGGAGGTGATATTTTTATATTAAATAACTGCTCATTTAAGGCCTGATTATTGTTTTAGCACCAAAAATCTGCTCAAAAATGTCGGTTTTATAAGAGGCTGCTAAAACTGAATTCTAACTTATATTTTTTTGTTCTTTCTGAAGAACTGTGCTAAGGGAGTTTACATAATAATAAATTGCTTTTTTATTTTTATCAAGCCTCTCAATAGGAACCAATAATAGTTGTAACACGTCATCCTATCCTTTTGCAGAGAACAGGAAGAAGTCAGAGTTTCTTGTTCAGTACACTGTGCATTGTCAAGCACTTTGTACTCCTGTATCCTTGCTAAAACCAGCCCCATTTTCTAAAGAGATATTGCTGCTTCTTACAGTAACATAAACCTAGAGCAACCATAATAACTGGAGTTGCTGAAATGGTTTCTAGTGGGAAAAGAATTCCATCCAAAATGTTGTTTTGGCCTGATTTCTTCCTTGTGTTTGTGGAGAACAATCCAGCGAGTTGCAGTATAATTTTTATATTATTTTTGTATAATATTTTTGTATATTATTTGCAGTATTATATTGCTGTTTTGATTTTGCTACTACATATTATATTATGAGATGCAGAAGTCTGTGTATTTTAACTTTATTAAAACCTTTTCAACTTTTTTGATGAAGAAACAATAGCAAATTTTAAAAATGGTACATGACAGGCTGTACCTCTGACTCAAGTATTCTGTGTTCTGTGTGACTCAGATTTCTGTGAACGGTACTGCACTGAAAGCTTGGGGTGGTGCCTCTGTCCTTGTTATCTGTAAATCAGCTTTACATTCTCTCCTTTCACTCAACGCTGCTTTGATCATAGTTGTTAAAATAACAATTCTGACCTGCTCTAATTTTCTGAGTAACTTGAGTAGCTGGTCTCATTGCCACCTCTAATGCTCTTAGAGGGAGAGAACCTTTGCAGCACCAGGGTTTTGCCTTCCTGTAATTCAAAGGCATTACTATGGCTGTGAAAATGTACTAGAGTTATTTTCAAATCAATTATGTTGGGCACAGTTAGAGGGTAAGTTTGTTAAACAGGGCAGGGTCTATAGACACCTCAGAGCACAGTGTTAAAGCAATTAACTTCCAGCAAAGTTCATTAGCTTAGGCTGGCAGTGTGTGTCAGCAGGGCAGACTGGCCAGGCCAGCTCTCTGCTGAAGCAAGATCCTGGTTTCTGCTCTAGTTTACGTGAGCTGGTGTGGAGGGGGTGTGCAGAAAAAAAACAAGTTTGTCTTGATCAGCAATATTTGCTTAACATATAGGTTTAAATGGGTGAAATAGCTCATTTCTGTTGAGATGAGTGAAATTGAGTGAAATACAGATGCCTGTAAATTAAAGTTCAGTGTGAGTAATTTTTTTACCTTGTTGATTCTGAAAGTTATAAATGTAAACTGAATTCTTGTCCTAGTCATGAATCCAGGTTTTAAATCCTCAGAATTCTGTTTCCTTTTGTGCAGCCATAGAAATGATTTCTCTGTTCAGAGATACACATTTTATGAGCAATTTATATTCTGTACAAATATATTTGCAGGAAAGATTTCTATATTGCAGAAAAATACTTTCTATATTCAGGAAAATTATTTTCTTCTAAACTGAAAAGATATCTGCAAAAATTGATGCTTCAGTATTTAATATGTTCAATATTTAATTTTAATTTTAATTTTTTCAATATAAAATTTATAATAATTTATCCTCCAACATTTCTTTTGGAAAATTAAATTAGTACATTTTCTAATTTGTTTGCTCAATTTTTTATATTTTATTTGAACTCCAAAACTGTTCTGGAGAGGATTAGGTGAATCACTGAATTTTGTTAGCCTGGTTGCTCTAGGCCAGATGAGTTACAAGTAAAGATTTTACAATTAAAATTATTTTATATGCATCTTTCTTGACTCAAATTCTACAGTGCAGATTAGAGAGGTACTGTTTTCTCATCTCTGAGGCATAGTGAGGGTATATTCCATGTATCGTTGAAAGGTCTGCCATAGTTGTAGACATATAAATGTTGAAAACGAGGGAGGGTATAGAGCACCACCACAATGTAGGTTTGGGATTACCTTTTGCAGAGATAACAAGGTCGAGTGACTCCTAATGAAATGCCTCCTGGCAGTAAAGCACCTCCCTGGTTTCCACAGGTACTGCTGGGGTGAGCTTGGTGACAACCATTGCCAGAAATTCAGGTGAAAGAACAAACACACTCCTTAATCACAGATCGTTCCCCCTGGCAACCTCACAGTGCTTTACCTAATTACCCACTTCCTTTATGTTCTTCCAGGCCTGTGAATGCCTACAATATTCAAAAACCAAATAAAAACTCAACCGGCTTCTATGTACAAATAACAATTGCAGAACAATCACACATATATTATAATGCAAAAATAATACAGGCTTTACTTTCCCTTCAATCTTTTGGTTGTTGCCTTGTGGAAACATGTACAGACCTTGGTTATCAGCCATTCATTCTGAAGCTAATATTTTGAAAGAGAAAAACGTAACAATGGTCATTGCTTTAAAATTGTTAGTTTACAGCTGATAGGTTTTATGACAGATAGCCACATTTTAGTACAACACTGTATTTAGGAGAATAAGCAAAGTTATAAGGTTGTTCAGCATTTTGAGTTCGATGTTGTTGGAAGATCAATCTGTTATTTTGTGGGTGTTTTTGGTGTTTTTAATGTGAGGATCAGCATTTAATTCTTATACCTTTGTGACCATTGACTGTAGTGGTTGGTTTAAAGACTTATGTGGCTTTCATCAGTAAGGACATGGTACAGTTTAAAAGAAGTTTCATACCATCCAGACCAAACACAGAAAAAGAAAACAAGATACAACTGCTGGGTGAACTCCATGTATATTAGAAAAAAGAAATAATAAACTTAATGATGGCGTAAATCATATTCTATGAAAGGCAAAGAATAAATTAAGTATTATTTTATACTTAAGTAAGAGGAAATACTGAATGACCTACCAGAACATGTTGTTTTTCAAAGTTTTTCACAGCTTCAGGCACTCAAAACTTCATTCAAAACTGCAGTGCCAAGGCATATGCTTTTGATATGTCATCTAGCAAGTTTCGTGTTCCAAGTCTGCCAGTTGCTATTAGTTCCATAGTTGAAATATTGCTGTGAACTATGAAATATTTATCTGAAAATTTAAAATGTAGCATACTTCTTGCTGACTGTATTTACAATATCAGATCACAAAAGCCAGAAACCATTGGTAGCTTCCAGAAAATGAATTGTTTATGAAGTAAGATACAAATTATAAGGTGCTAAAGTTATGCTAAATCCAAAACCAAATGAAAAGTTTGTATTGAGTGATACATAAGTAGTTTTTTTGCCAGGCAGAGGGCAATCTCTAAAAACCTCAAGCAAACATTTCAATAGACCAAAACTTTTATTAGTTGCGATAAGGAGCAAAGTAAGTATATAGAGATGACACATTTTTTAGTCATCAGGGTACTGCTGATACCCTGAAACATGAAAAATGAATTAAAACCTCTGTTCATACCTCCAGGTATAATAATTTTCTAAGATTTTTTTTTGGTGATACATGGTTAAGACTGAACTCGTCAATCCCCAACTTTGTTTATGATTTCTTTCTGAGATGCCTTGCTATATCATAAATCAACTTTAGTAAAAGGAATTCCTTCAGAAATAAATTTGGCCTCTTTTTCTTCCAGACTGTTTACTGAAGGATAAAATAAGGTAGAAACTAGAGATGCAGATTTGCTTCCTAAAACCCAAACGTTAAACTTGCTCACACAGATTGAGGGAAGACTTTGCAAGCAGTGGGATTTCACCAGCCATTTCACCAGTTGAAAATTTGATTTTGGCTGGTAGAAAAAATCCCTACAAACGAGTGGGCCAAATTTTCCAATAAACTTTAGTTCTTTAGGCTTCTGTATGGAGCAAGATTGGCCAAATGTTAGAAATATAATCTTACCAGGAAGATAATTAAAAAAGGTGTCTTTCTGAAAAAAAAAATAAAAATTTGCACACAGAAGAAATAGACATATCTGAGAATTAAAAAATTTATTTTAGTTTACTTTCTATCTGGGACACATCTATTAATTAGTTTGTGCACTAGAATACAAAGAAGAATCAGCTAATGAACTTGATAATGCTTATAATAGTTGACAAAAAATACCTATAACTGGAAATAAAACTCTATGTCTTGGTTTAATTTCTAGGCTTATTGTTATGTTATCAAAGAGTTATCCAGGATATAACAAACTCTTCAACTTAGGCAGGAATTAGCGTTTTCAGAGACATTATGAAAAGATGCTGAATCTGAAACACTTGAAACAAGCATAGTAAAAATGGGAAATGGGCTTAATTTAGATTCTCAAGAGCATTTTACCTTCCTTTAAATGCTAGAAAAACAAACATATGTATTTCATCATGTGGAAGCTTCCACTTGCCAGTTGAATTCATCAAATGGGTGGATGTCAAAATAAATATCTGAAAAATTCAGTACAGCAGCCTAAAGAGCAAATTTTCTCTGTCAAATATGTTCAGAAATGTATGCTATTTGATCAAATCCTTATTTACAACCACGAACAGGTAGCATCAGCATGACAAAGTTGCAGTTAAAATACATTTTGAGGAATATTATGGCTTTTTCTGCAGCCCAGCAATTTTTAAGTGAGTCTCCAATAGATTTTTAAAATTTTTATTCAAAACACACCCGACACAAAAGAAGTTGGCTTTACAAAAATGTTTTACTTTAGCCAAATATAGAATTAGAGATGTCATGGCTGCTTATTCAGAGAAATATTTATTATATCCGTTCCTTTTAATGTTTTATAATGAGTGAAATTCTTATCTGATGCAATTTTAATCAAGAGTCAATGGAGAGTGAATTATAGCTGTGTCTAAGATTGGATTCTGGATGTTCTGCCTAAGCAGAGAGCATTTTGCAGAAAGAACATGTAATGCACACAACTTCTGCAGCTCCACCAAAATGTGTGACTAGATCATGGATGTGTTTTATCTACTGTCTGTGGAGGTGAGAATATTTTGGGGCACCTGTGGTGATGGATTCTCTTTCCTTTTGTGACTGCTCTAGCCACAGTTTTAAGACACCATTAAAAAAAATCACATAAAGCTAGGATGTGCTGGCAGCACACTGGTCCAGTGTGGCTGAACAGGGTGTTAGAACTGCAGAAAGCTCAATTTCTCTCCTGGCTCCACAGGCACAAATGTAAGGTTTGTATTAACAGAGCATCTCAGATGTGATTTTCTGACAATTGCAGTCTTTATCACAAGACTTCCATGATTTTGGGCTGCATCAGGATCAAATCCAGAAATAGAAGACTCTTGTTTTGGTCCTGAACAAAAGTTTTCTAAGCCTTTCATCTCGACGTGTGCGTTTCAGTTGGATTTGGGTCCCCAGCACTTCTTGAACAAGTGTAGAACCCTTCATGCTGTGTCAGTGACTTAGGCATTGCTCTGAGCAACAAATTCTTTTAAAAAGCCCTTTCCCTTTCAGTTTTGAACTTCAGATTCAATTTTAAAATCATGTAGATAAATATGACTTTTAAAGAAGGAATTTGTGTGCTGAAAACCATGTAGCTTTTGAGGCATTTCCAATGAAGGGCTAGGTGATATATGTTTTCCTTATCTTTCTCTTTCCTTCTATTAAAATGCAACCCTCAAATGTACTGAAAAGATACCTCAATATGCAAACACAAACATTGGTTTCATTGTTCCTGGGACAGATGAAAGTTTATCCCAGGCAACTGAATGAAGTATGACAAGAATGCTGACCCTTTTCAATCCATGATCAAGTTACTTTTGGAAGGTCTTTCATCATGGAAAAGATGGGAAGAAACTCTCCACTCACTCTAAAGCTATCATAAAATTGTACCCGGAGCTATTATTTTTTTTTTTTTTTTTTTTTTTTACATTTCAATCAATTTCTTTCTATCCCTAAATTTGTCGCTTGCTCACTGTATAAACTCCGGGAAATCTGCTCTTCCCTCTTTCTCTCTTCCGATTTTCCACATGGATGCTAAGATCTCCCCTCACATACTGAGATCCACTGATAGAAAATGTTATGCTGACCAAAGTCTTTATACTTACAACCAAATCTCTCTGAACATACAAATTTTCTAGACTAATACAATAAGAAAATATACTGAAACAAGCCCCTGATCAGCTAGCCATAGAATTTAAAGACTCTCATAACGTTGTCCAGGCAAAACTGATTTAAGTGGAGCTATCCCAGAAATATATTTGTCATGGTTGCATTTCATGTGAAAGATTAACTCAAATTAAACACTTTTCTCTTTATACTGTCACTGAATTATAAATACTTTATGGGGATAATATACAGTATGCACTAAGTTGTTAAAGGAATGAAACTTGTGTCTTGGTTAAATTGCATTCATTAAAAATAACTTTAAAGTCAATTGAGTCTGGGAACTTTTTAAAATGTATTTTGTATCAAAATTTTTCTGTCTCAATTTCATGTTGTGATACACTGGATGTGTTGTCTTGTGACATGATTAAAACACCCTCCTGTAACTTGTAAATTTACATTTGTCAGAATGGCAAAATCAATATACACTTAAACACATATAGTGTTACATAGCCACTAGGGTCCCCTGGCTAGTAGCAGAGAGACAGTAGCACAGCTCAGAACTGATGGATTTCCTTTCTGCATCATGATTTGGCTTCTAAATTGTATAAGGTTCTGGGAAGTACAATTTTCATTCACTTCTGTAAGTTCTAGATATTGTGAGAGTTTTCTCAAGAAATTAAGTAAGGAATGTGTATCAGATCTTTATGGAGCAGTGTAATATTTCCATGAGCTATTGAAATGCATTTGAGTAGCAGCTATATTTTTGATAGAGAACAGAAAAGATATACAACTCCTGCAATACCATCGAACCAAAATGCATGCTTCAAATCAGAAAGTGCAGCAGGTTAATTTCGAAGGTGTGTTTTTATCTTAGCAGCTAATAGCCTATAAGTCTATATCAGACATTTATAAATGTATTAAAATTGGGTGAGTGCTAAACTGTAGATCACAGCAGCTGAGCAGCCTTGACACTGACTGGTAGCAGAGAGAAAAAGCACAGGATGAGAGCTGAAGATATAGTGCAGCTTGTAACTTCAGTGGGTAGCATAGCAACTGGAGAAATGCTGGAGAAAAATCCCCTTGTGGACTTCATAGAACTGGAAATATATTTAGTCTACAACACAGCTTTTGTGCCCAGCTTGCAAAATTTTTCAATTTGGTGTTGCTCCAGGTTAAAAAACATACCAGCTGAAAAATGTGAATTGGAATCATTTGCCATCAGTTCTTAGTGTAATGACTGATTTCCCACTCTGTATTCAGCAAGCTGCAGGCAACGGGTTTGAAGTGAATCCAGGTGGAAGTAAGCCAGACACGTTAAATTTAAGACCTCTATTTCACAACTCCCTACAGAAATTGAGCAAATAATGTAGCTGAAGTGCTTTCTACACACTGTGTAACCCAACTCTTTTGGCATTCTGATTAATTCCTTGCCCTTTTCTGCTGTACACACTGCTGAAAAAAATACTCTAAGAGGAGGAAGGGGGTGTAATGGGATCTATCAAACTCTAGATGTAAAATGTTCTAGTATTATTTTTAAATTTAGATACAAACAGCAGGAAAAGACAGAAGTATGTATAAGTACTGTGGTAAGCAGTCAGCCTTTTCAATTTAATTGCAATTTTCACACCTATTGTCTGGTTAGCGCCCAAAGCAATGAAAATGTATTGTAATAATCCAGTGCCCAGAGCTTAGGTATGCTCATTTTCATTTAACTTGAAGTCCAGGCTTAAAACATAATCTTCCTTCAAGAATCAACTTTCTGAATACTGTGCCGTGGTAATGCTCTGACTTTGGAGAAACATAAATAATGAGACGATTTTCATCCAATTTTTAGCCTCTTATAGTGCACTTTAATGCAGCAGAAGCTTCCAATAAGAAATGCAATGCCAGACTGGCATATTGAATTTTCTGGATGCCAACAGAAATCTCAATCTAGCTGGATGGAACCAAAGCATTGAAAAGGTAATTTTATTTCACATAGAGTATTCCAATGATCATTTCTACACTAACTGTCTTTCTATTTAGTTTTAATAAAAACTTTTATTCTATTGGCTGAGAGTATAGAAGATCTTGCTAACGATTTCTAACATTAGCATATGGAATCTCAGTTAAATGCAGCAAAAAAACCAAACCAAACCAAACCAAACCAAACAAAAAAAAAACCCAACAAAATCACCAAGCCCCGATGGAAAGAACTCAGGATATATTGATTGCTTATGATGTTGGGTGAGTGGAGTTAAGGAATTTGTAAATAAAAAAATTCCTTGAACCAAGATTTATTGGGAGTTCAAAATGTGAAACAGAAATGGGGCATTACCAGTATTTGGCACCTAAAAACTAGTCTTCAAAATTACTTGTACCAATTTATTCTAGCTTAGTAGCTGGCCCTTGTGTGTTTGACAGCAGTCTGTTACAAACAGAGGTTTATTTGGTAAGGTAGGACGTGCATGGATTCCTAGCCTCTGTAACAATGGAGTATCTAGTATACTCACTTGTTTTGAGCACAAAAGCAGAGGCACAGTTGTGTGACTGTGAGAACTCTCTCTAGCTTCTTGCCCATTTTGGGTTTAAGTGTCCTTAATTCTCCCTGTTAAAGATTACACAGAAAATAACAATTTCTCTTGTTTGGCTAACCTTCCTAATATATAGATTTACAGTGTTGAAAAATGTTCTTGAAATAATTATACATGCAGAGAAAAATTACAACATTTTTGCTGGATGTTTTGATGGTTTCTTTCACTATGTGCACATCTGCATTTTGTGTTCTGTGATTGAGGAAAAATATTCAGGAGAAGCAAAGATTATGGAACTTAAAAGACTGCAATTTAAATTAAACATGAAATATGAATTTTTGGTCATAAAATGAAAAATAAAAAAAATTCTGTTTGATCTGACACTTTTGTTCAATGGAAATTATAAATAATGGAAATAAACAGAGAAGTATGAAGAAATATAAACTCGTACACTGAATACATTCAAGTAAATTAGGACTTCTCAGGTATTGCCTCACTACAAAAAAATGCACTTTCTATATATAAGTTCTTTTGGGAAATGGCTTGTCAAATTTCTGCCATGATAATGTAAGCTCCATTTAATTACCAGAGAGGTACTGCAGAGCATACACAAGAAATGCTGAATCTTTTCTCTGCAGTACTTCATTTTGTGCATTTGACTCTTGTGAAGATTATTTTGGTTTCCCCAGCAGCCTCTGAAACTGGTGATTTTGTAATCTGGTCAGTGAGCCGTGAATAAGTAAGAAAGAGAAATATGATGGGCATCACTAGAAACCTAGTCACTGAGGCAGAGACACATATGCTGGTGCTTTTATTTATTTGTTGTTTGTTTTCTTTTGGTTTGTGGTGAAGGAGGTTTTTTGTTGGGGGTTTTTGTTTGTTTTGGTTTTTTTTCAACAGACCATATTAGCTACCAGTAAAGAGGCTTTTTTTTTCATTTTGTTAGCTCCTTGGATTAAAAATAAGTTGTTGTTGAGATGTATCACTGTGTAAAGATCCTTTACCTGCTTTAACTTCCTTAAGATAACTCGTGTGTAGTTAGGGATTGCTCAAATGATTTACTATTTCTATCACTATCTTTGTTCTTATTCAAATATACTTTCTATTTATTGTATATAAACTGAACTTTGCAATTTGTTTGTCTTTCATTTTCATTTCTTCCTCCATCTGTACAGTTCCTGTCCATCTCAAGGGGGTGCCTGCCAAGCTGTTAAATAATGTTACCTTAGGAAGCAGTGCCCCTTGCTTCAGAGTTAGTTGTCTGGAAAGCAGCAAAAATACTGCTGCAGGTGTAAGCTGGCCCCCTGCCCACTCCAGTCCTGATAGCTTCATAAATCTTGACCCTGCCGTAGCTCCACAATTACATTTCATGACACAAAGCCAAGCAATGTTATTCACCCAGTGCCCTAATTTGCATTTCCCAAGACAAAAGAACATACAGATACTGTTTAAGAACTCTGTTTGCTTTTACATTTGTCCAAGGGTTAGTTTTAGGTCATGTAGAAGAAACCTGGCAAAGGGGGTGGTGGTGAATAAACTTTAAAACAAATTAAAACTAAATAAAGATTAAGGAAAATGCAAGACTCAAGCTCTCATTGTTCTCATGCCAGCTGAAACTATAGATCTGTGTATTTTCTATATCAGAAATGAGCAGCTGCTATTTCTTTTGTGGAAGAGAAAATAACTGTTATGTTCTTTTGGCTGTGTTTGATGAGACAAACTTTCCCTGTATGTGTGTCCTTGGTACAAGTTTAGTGCAAAGAACACCTTAAATAAGGACAGAACTTGATATGCCCAGGGAAAAGTACACTGCTGCCTTGTGCCAGCAGGCATCATAGCAGGATTGGGATTTACACCTCCTAAATTTAGACACCTACACTGCCTATATGTGTTTCTGCTCTGCAGCTCTGGCCATCCTCCTCCACAACAGGAGAAATAAGCACAAGGAGGCCCTGACTCACATCTGCCATAGATGGCTATTCAGGGCGAAATGAGTTGCACCCAGGAGTATTTGTTCATGTGTTGTCTTCACCAGAGGAAGTCTAGAGAATTACTACAGAATGAAATTACTACACTGGAGGTGTCTAATGCCAGATCATCTCAATGTCACCTTGTGTAGGCCAAATGTGATAAGGTTTCCAGTGAGAACATTCAGTGCTGTAAAAAAGACTGTAGAAGTATTAAAAACAATGTTTTTCAGAATTCTGAAGAGTTTATGGTTATTATTTATGGTCATGTTGTATGTTAGAAGTAGGATTTCACAGGTTTGTGTTACCACAGCTACTGGAGCCCTACATATGAGATGGGATTTTCCTCTGCTGAGCTCTCCATTAAGATGCAAAGTGCAAATTTGGTCAATGGCCAGTTCATCTTCTGGTCTACATAGGAGACTGGGGGTAAAAAGCAATTAGAAAATGATAACAGTTTATAAATAGCAGTTAATTGCTCAGATGCACCAATGGAATGAACATTATCCAGCTTCTGTTATGGAAAGGACACTGGCAGAGATTTTTTTGAAAGAAATAAGGTAGTTCTGTGAGTTTTACTAAAAAAATAAGCATCAAGAGGATCCTGAGTGTGAGCCTGAAGCTTCCTGTATGAAAATTCACCACACGAAGGAAATAATCATAAGATGGAGATGGGCTTCAAACTCTTGAAGCTGAATATCAGGTAACATTTAAAAAGGATGAGGAAAAGCTGTGATCAAGTTCAAGAAGTTGCATCAGAGGAGGATGGAGAAGCTATGCTGCAAGATCATGGATGCATTGCTTGTCTCAGTGAGACAGGTAAGTAACCTTTTTAAGCATCAGTTTTTCCTGCACATTGAAGCACTGATGCTCCTTTATTCAATTCCAAACAAAATAATTTTGCAAATACAAAGAAAATAGATATTAATCCGGGAAAAAAAAATTGTGAAAATGTGGAAGGGCAGGTGCTGTGCAGTAGAACTTTAGAATATTCCACATCCTTGACATTTGAAAACTAGGAGCAAGCCAAGTCAAAGATGACATCTTTGAAATATGAATATATACACCATTATCCTCAGTAAATGAGTAAGAAAGTAGCCTCAAATACCTCAGGAAGAAAATGTTACAATTTTGACCTTAATTTGACAGTTATCCACAGGAGCTCAGAGAGACATGCTGAGAGTTTAGTTTGGAAATGAGTTAGGCATGGAATAAAAGGGTAGATTTGTGACTCTGGCTCAGAGGTAGTAGCTGAATGTCCAATGAAGAAGGTGGATGTGGGGATCAGAGACAGGAGAGTGGAGCACTGGGGAGCCCCAAGTTGAAATTAGGATAGGGGAAGAGAACTTAGAAGTCCAAAACCAAAGGAATGGAGGGAAAAGAGAAGGCAAAAGGACATGTCCACAACTGTTTAAGTCCCTGTAGGGGGAAAGTTGGAAAAAATGTACAATAAACAAATTTGGCACATTTTTTAATATAACCTACATCACAAGGTTTCTTATTGTTCTTGCAGTATTTACCATAGATATTATAAAGCTTTTATGTCCTGACAATCTATAAAAATTAAAAGTGTATCTAGAAATGTTTTCAGCAGTGAGAAGGACCTGTTAGCAAAAGGAGTGATCACAGTTGTCTGCAGCATGGGGGATTTGGCTTGGTTATTTTTAAACCAGGTCTTCTCAGGCTCTTTGTGCCATATCAATGTGTGGGAGAAGAGTTACTGCTTAGTCCTTGGTTCAGGCAGTGAAGTGCTTAAAGGGGGAAACTTCTGTTTTGTATAGAATTGACCTTTTTTTTTATTCTGCAACTGTTGTCCACATATCTGATGAGGGTTGGTTTTGAAATGCACCCCAGCTCTGGCAGGATGGAATATGGACAGGACAAGGGCCCTCAAGAGTTAAAATCAGATAAATGTCTATTTGAGTGAACATACTCAAATGTTTGGAATGCAGAGGGTACCATGAGAAACAAATAAAGCCATTACATTCATTGTTAACAGAATTAGGCATCACAGATGTTTCTGTAATGTGCAGATTTCTGCATTCTCAAAGAAGCTTTTCAGCTGTCCCTGCAATTTTAAGACTAAAATATTCTATTAAAAGAACCAGTGAAAATAACTGAAACATGTAATTATTTTTACAATGGGTAAACTGTTGATTTGTCAAACCACAGAGAAAGGAACGCTAAGATATAATTCTCATTCCAATTTAAGAATGTGTTTAAAGAAGTAATTAGAAAACTACAAGCCAACCTCCTCTCTCATTGCCTTTCTGAAGCATTTTTTGAGATCTTTTTTTGGGTAAAAAAAAGATTTTTTTTTTTTCCTTGGTATTTTTTGATAATTTTTTTTTAATCTTCCTGTTCATTATCACAGGGATAAAGAAAGAAAGTTTAGGGGGAGTTAGTTTAACAGTTCTCTAGAAATGTGAGTGCATAGCAGGCCAGTCCAAATTCTCTGAAGCCTGGATGCGCCAGACTTTTACAGCTGCATCCTTCTCTATCAATCTATCAAACCCCTTTAGTACTATTTTTTAGCAAAGCTCTGGATTATTTATCCCTTTGGACTTGGACGTTTTTACAAACCTCAATGTAGCTGCAGTGTGCAAAGAAGCCAATCGTTCAGCTGCCCCCTCCATTATGTGAAATAATAGTGCATCTTCTGTGTGGACACTATTGATGCTGAAGTGAAAAAAAACATGAAATCAAGGTGTGAGTCACTGTAGAACTCTCTGCCTCCCTTCTCCCTTCCCATTTTAGAATTTTTCTTGGATCCAGAGTCTTAGTAAAAACATTTTTTTTAACACTTGCACAACACTTGTTTCTCAGTATTTTGTTACCCCTTAGATAAGAGAGATTGAGTTTATGTCTATCTTGGAAATTATAGAAGGCAAACTTCACCCAAACTGAAGTCTGATAAATGGCATTTCTAAACTCACATTATACTTGTTCCCATGTTCTATCATTTTCTACTGCTTAATAAAGAACTAAGTGAGTTTTGTAAGTCAAAACTCTACTTTGCAACCATTTGCCCTAAAGAAAATGAGAAAAATAGGAAACAAATTTGGTTCTTTTTTACCTCAGGAGTATCATATCTTGGGTTTTCTTAGTCACAGGTGAGTTTTAGGTTTCCATCACTAGATGTGTCACGTGTGGGGGGGCAGGAGGGAGAAATAGCTTAAAATGAGTCAAAAGAGCATTTGAAAATAAGGAAAAAAGGAGTGTGTAATGATGTAAAGAAGAAAGGAATGTGCACAACTCCAGAGTGGTACTGGATATAAAATTTCTGGTAAATGTTTTCTCCCTCTTATAAGGCCTTAGTGCAAATGGAGACATCATTTTTCAACATAACACACATTTCCTGCTATTGAAATATAAAACTCCCTTAAATTCTTCTTACTAAACAGGCAATTTCTAGCATTTTTGTGTCACTGGCTATTACTAGAAAATCTGACCAGGCTATAACCTGTGTTGTTTTGGAAACCATCCAGCTTGTTCATAGAGCCCTTCTATACCCACTACAGTACAAAAGACACTGCAGAAGTAGCCTTTGGGATGGAAAAAGCCTGCCTCAAGATGTGTGACCACAGTGTTTCCAGTAATCCCAAGTCCACACTACTACTGAGTCCATCTGCTGACTTCTGCAGTGCGCCTTGCCACAGGATGGATGAGGAGCACATACACCTGTCGCAGGGCACGGTATATGCTCAGGTATAGGATTTATTATTAATGTTCCCTGTTGTCATGAAGTAGTTTTTAATGTCCTGCTTTTTTATTCTCTCTTAATAAAATCCTTTTAACCAGCTGTGCTGTGGCAAACCACATGCTGGGGGGCAGCAAGAGGCGCAGTGTCATTTTCTTTTTATAAAATACTATTGTTTTCATTGTACTGATAGTAATTTAGTCTTTCTGTGTGTCTTTTGAAAGAGCAAGTGTTACTCTTGAATTCTGCTTTCAGAAAATGGCTGCTAAAATACATGCCAGAAGCAACAGGATCCATGATTCTGATGAAAGTGTCAGACCCCTTAGCTTAGCACTTTTAGGATAGTTGTGCCAGGCCAAAGGAGTACTGTTTCTGCTAGAAACATGGCTCCATTTTTGTCCTCTCCTGCTGCTGGGATTATTGAAAAGTACCTTTCTGACATTTTTGAATAAATTAGGATTTTGCTTCTTTTCCTTCAGTTCTATCTGTAGCTGTGAACTGTCTATGAAACCTGTTTGCAAATTCTCCTCTTGCTGCTGCATTCAAGTTAAGGTGGAGTTTGTGGTTTGGCCATTGCAGCTCTTGGGAGTGAAGTGCCTTAAAAGACTTTGTGGAAGCCACAAGAATCACTGTCGCTCAAAGGCAAGAATACTTGACAAGTCCCAGATTACCCACCTTGCCTTCTCAAAAAACTCTTCCTCTGTCCTCTCGGGATTTTCTTTGCAGACATATATTAAATAAGAGGCTTTTGCATGTACTTTGGTAGCAATTTCTTTTGGTGTCTCTCAGTATTCCTAAGAGATTTCCATATCCCTGTGCTGGTGTGTGTGGGTCACTTGGTGGCTTGGATTGGAGAGCTGATGTGAGTTTAAAATAACTTTGTCTAAAGTGACCTGGTCTGCAATGTGACCTCACTGCATTTTGCATGAATGAATGGCTTTGCCTTTTAATGCAATATTAATCAAATTATGTGCTCAACAGTTCTGCTTGCCAACACTTAGAGGAACCCATTTCCAGGTTGGGATAGAACTTAATGTACCAGGAATTAGATTTATGTGCACAGAACCTTTTTGGTTTACACTTAGCTAATGGGACATTCCCCTTCTCTCCTGTCAGCCCTTCTTTTCAGCCAAAAGCTAAACGGTGCAAAAAGAGAAGTGCCTAAAACTGTAATGAATAGTAATTGGAGAAAAGCATGAAGGTCTCCTTTTATTTTTTTTTTTTTAATATCTCGTAGCACTTGTATTTCTTTTGCACCATTAGAAAAATACAGGATATTATTTGCTTTTAAAAAAATCTTTACTTTAATTACTCTTTTCTTTACTTACTATGAGAACAAAAAAAACAAACTTTGAAGTATAAACTTATTTGGCCTTTATTTTGCTCACAGGTCTTTGGAGTGAATGACATAGTTACCACTAGTGTACTAGGAGCCAGGTTTTCAGTCATCCACCAATTGCAGAGAGCTTTACAGAAAGATTTACAGATTTGTAACTAAGTCCTTTGAGTATAGAACTGATTCAATTAAAGAAATCTATGTGTGATTCAACGTTTCTCTGCTTATGTTCAACAGCTCTTTGCTCAGGGGTGAAAGAATTACACAGATTTCATCAGTGCTAGCAGAAAGAGAACAGATAATTCCTATTGTTAACATTATGATGAAAAATTGTTCCAGAGTATTTGATCTCCATATTTTCCTATGAGTTCTTGAAGTTTTTCCACTTCCATAGTTCCCATGTAGAAGGTGGGTTCTTTATGAAATAAACCATTTGTGCAAGTGTAGTCACTTCTCTGTCATTATAGTCTTCCCAAAGTATTCAATTTTTTGCCAAGAAGTCTTCATTTGAAAAAAAAAAATCCTCTTTTCCTCTTTAACCTTATGCTCTTGTAGATACTTTAAGTACTATTCTTAGAAAAGGCTTTTACGTACAGTAGTATGCCAGTAAACTGTAAAGCATTTGACCTATGTTGGAGAAATGGCCTTTGAAATATCTTCAAACACACCAAATAAGAAAAATATATGTGACAAAAAATTCCATAAACTTTTGAATTGTAGGCTTTCTTTTGGGAACTTTGCTCTCTTATCAAGAAAGAGGAGATCAGACTGTACATATATGTAACTAATATGGAATTGATTCCCCAGAATATTACTGAAGAATTTTTCTTCATACAGAAAATACGTGCAGAGTTTAATGCATGTATTCTTAAAAAGACTAGTCCATGCACATAAATATTATTTCACAGTTTTAAGTATAAATCACATAGTAAGCATGTAGACTGTGGTTATATTAGATACTATATTTCTAATACATTTTCCATGAGAGAAAGAGTGTCAGAATTTATTTTTCTATGGGAATTGGTATACAGTGCTGAGGAAAAAGATACAATGTTTCTCTATTAGCAATTAAGACTATTTTGAAATCTTCAATATTTACCCCATGCACTTATGTTGATATCTTTAAAATGATCATGTGGCATCCATCAGTACATCTTACAAACAAGATGATAAAAAAGGAGCTGATATTAGCTGGTATTCTTTGACAAGTTGATTACAAATACAGTTTTAAAATTCATCTGTTTAGCTAACAGAAGCAGGAGGGCTTTTCCTCCAGCTGTGATAGATGGAGATTTTTTTCCCTTATAGTTGCCTGTAGATTTTATGGTTCTAATCAAACCACAGCAAAGTTTTATAGCATCCTACTAAACGCAGAACATCTGAGACTGCTGGAAGCCTCAGACTGCTGGGTCTCCTGAGGCAGGGGAGGCTGTGGTGTAGTCATTGGTCCTGGAGGAAGAGTGAGTGGTGAAGCTCTGCAGTGCTTTTTCAAAATGTGCCAGTTCCAGCCCAGCAATCAGCTCATCACTGCCAGGGCAACCATGCTCTTGGAACGGGGAGAGGTTTAGCTGAGCAGCACCAGTGAAGTACAGGAACTGGGAAAGGTTTATAAAAATGAATGGGTGGCTGAAGAAGGAGCAGTAAAATAGGATCTTTTTAGCTAATGACTGAGAAACGTTACCAAAATGTGCTGAGGATTTAAAATCATTGATTTTTCCCTCTTAGCCATTCTTTGTTGTCTAGTTCATTGTGATGAATTTACAAGTGCAGCTACACAGCTGGTTAGTGCTTTGTATCCCTCTTAACCCAAATGACAGGGGATAGAATGCTTTTTAATGACAGTATCAGATTTTGCCTAATAAATTCTGAATTTTTAGTTGCTGTTCTGCAGAGATGTGCTCAGGTGTTTCCTGCACATCTCTGGAATTACCTGTATAGCTTTAGTGACGTTGAAAAAAAAAAAATCAATCTCAAACTAAATTATAAATGCCAAGGAATCTGGCATTATAAACCCAAACCTCTCAGATTTTGCCTGTTACTCTGACTAGGTGATTGATGGAAACATGATCTCACTCCTCACATAGGCAGTATGATGAGAGCTGCCCTCCCCCTGCCCTACACTCATTGACCTTCGTGTGGATTTTAGCTCAGAATATCAAGAGTGTCGACATATCTCACCAGAAATCCTCAATCTCACGTTTAAAAGACCTATTAGATGCAATTTGCTGGAGAGAAATGTGAACCAAAATGAGGATAGGAGAATGAAAGAAGACTAGAAATATTAAGACAAAGAAGTAAAAACAGAAAAAGAGAGAGGGGAAGATTTTGCTTTTACAAACAACCCTGTCTGTGTAACTAGAAAGGCAATAAGAGTCAACATAGCTCTTAGGTGAGCTACTCCTAGTACATGTACTTTTGCTTATTTTTCAGAACTAGACAAGAATACCTAGTCTCAGTGCTAAGAAAAAGTCAATACCAATACATTAATAGAAAGGAGGACATTGTGTCTCTAGTTCCTTTATGTAAGAATTTTCATTTCTTATTTTTGTTCACCCATTAATACATGGGCATTTTACTGAAAGCTGAAACCAACCATAATCTGTTTTTTAACATTGTCAAAAGCGGGCTATGAGACACATGTGAAGAAAGACATTATTGTTTCAGGTACAAACCTGGAGTTTGAAGACTGAATACAAACTCAGAAGGGATTTGACAGTTGTGAGGATGTGTGCAAATCCTCAGGGTTACTTGATCATAGTGCTTTAAAGATCTCAATTCCAGATTTGTTAGCTCAGAAGAAAAGTGATACCTTGCTTCTGACCAAAAGGGAACTACTGTTTTGCCAGAGCTACTGCTAAGGGTAAGAGCCCCGAAAGTTAAGGAAGTGTACTAAATCATGGAGGTTTGGACAGCCTGTTTTAAGCCAATTTTACATTCTTACCAGGAAACACTATATATGTGTTTGGATTTGTTTAAAGACCACAATATGGTGCTCATTCAGGTGTTGATGCAAATATGTTGAAGAAAGTTGTTTAAGGACTGAGAAGTCTATGAGAAAATTTTGCTACTTTAGATACTAGCCAATGAAAAGGAGCATGGAAGGATCCTCAAGGCTTATTGCTACCAAAACCCTTCAGAGCAGAAAAGGCAAAAAATGTTAGTGCTTCTAGTCCAGGAAATACAGATTTCTAAAACAAATATGAATTTACTTATCTATTAAGTATCTTATTCAGAAGGAGAGTACTATCATCATTATAGTCAGTAGCATCCAAATATTTTTTAATGAGGTTTCATGTTTGATGTTTTTCCATCATGGAGGGAAGGTGTCCTGCCACAGCCCTACTCCTGCTCCATTTCTGGAGGTAATGGCTTTGCTTACTAACATTCACAATCAAAGATGTACATGCCAAGAAAAACTGGGCCTGCTGTGCAGTTCTGCACTGCCTTTCTGTCTATGCTCAGTAAATTCAATATTTTCAAGAAAGAGTGCACTTCATTGTTATTGATTTACTGTTTGCTGTGCAATACAAACAGTTTTTATGCAATAGATTCATTTGGATATGTTCTGTGCAAGTAAAGGAAAGAGTCTGAGATGTGCTGTGAGATGGTGGTTAAGACTCATCTATTGCCGTTTCTCAAAATCTCCCACTCCTGCTAGGAAAGATGGCAGAGAGAGCAGGCCCAAGTGCAGAAAGCATTTTCATGTGTTTTCCACAATTCTGAAACAGTAGACTTAGAGCAAATTTTACTGACGTTTCAAGTAATTTGGTTTTGGTTTGTGGCAAGAACGTTATGGTGTTCAGTGATAATCTTATTGTAATGTTTGTGAATTTAATTTAATACGAGGTAGGAGTTTAGACAATTATTACTCCTTTTAATCTTTAAAACAATGGTTAAAAACTGGTGGTTAAATGCCCACATAAAAGCCCAATGATTTAGACCCTAACCAACATTTAGAAAAGTAAAATACAGTTTAGTGATTAACTTGTTATGAGTATTTGCACGAGGCCATCTGGAGGCTTGAGGGGTAGGTCTGCATGAAAACCATGAAGTTCAGCACGGCCAAGTGCAAAGTCCTGCACCTGGGTTGGGGCAATCCCAAGAGTAAATACAGGCTGGGGCATGAAGGGATTTAGAGGAGCCTTGGTGAGAAACACCTGGGGATGTTTGTGGATGAAAAGCCTTACAGGGTGTGGCAAGGCACTCCTGCAGTCCAGAAAACCGAGCACGTTCAGGGCTGCATTAAAGCAGCAGGAGCAGCAGGTTGAGGGGAGGTGATTCTTCCCCTCCGCTCTCTCTGCTCTCTTAAGGCTCACCCTGGAGCACTGCATCTAGCTCTGGGGTCTCCAGCACAAGAAAGATGTGGACTTGATGAAAGGAGTCCACAGTAGGGCCATGAGGATGATGAGGGAGCTGGAGCAGCTTTCCTATGAAGACAGGATGAGGGAGTTGGGGCTTCTCAGCCTGGAGCAGAGGAGTCCAGAGAGACCTTGCAGCAACTTCTCTTACCTTAAGGCAGCCACAAGAAATGCAGAGAGTGACTTTTTATAAGAGCATATTTGACAGGACAAGGGGAATGGCTTTAAGCTGAATGAGAGTAGGCTTGGATAAGATGTTAGGAAGAAATTCTTTACTCTGAGGGCAGTGGAACATATCACACATAGAAGCTGTGGATGCCCCATCCCTGGAAGTGTCCAAGGCCAGGTTGGATGGGGTTCAGAACAACCAGGTCTTATGGAAGGTGTCCTTGCCTGTGGAAGAGGGGTTGAACTAAATGACTTTTAAGGTCCCTTCCAACCCAAATTATTCTGTGATTCCACGATTCCATGATTTTTTATTAAAATGTAATTTTAAAGCTACTTATCTTACTAAACTTTGTCGTGGAGAAGAAGGATCTAACAATGATTAGGAAAAGGGGCATAAAAGCAAGGTGGACACGGGGCTATCAGAGCTGCTGTTGTGGGTGGAATGGATCCAAGCACAGCCCATAGAAGCTTTCTGTAGACTTGGACACCAAACAATCCTTGGACACAACAGACACATCTGACAGCCCCAGGTCCCTTGTCTTTGAGCCACAGCTGGCACAGGGAAGCCTTCCCATGGCAGTCTCCATAAAGTATCTGCTCATACTGTTACATCCTTCCTGCTTCTTCTTCTTGTAAGTCCATTTTAAATTTCTCCTTGCCACTGGTATCCAGGGGATTAAAACAAAGATAAAACAGGCGACAGAAGATATGACTGCACATTATTATAGTAACTATCTATATCTATGTGTGTGTGTGTGTGGATACACATTTCATAAACCAGTGTGTGTTTCCTCCTTAGTTGGAGATCAAGGCACCCACTTTGCTAAGTATTCACAAAGGGGTGTGGAAAACAGAAAATTGTTTTTAGGCTGTGGTTGAGCACACTTGCAGTCCCTAAGCTTGAGGGCTGCCAGAGTGCTTTTCTCTTCATCTGTTTAGTGTTCATCTAAATAGTGATTTACATTTAATAAAAAGGATTCTCTTTTTGTCCCAAGGGGAAGGACAGACAGCAGATGGACCACAAGAAATGTCAGTAGCCACTAAGGATGTTTTAACATCTTGCTAAAGATTGCTTCATTATCAGTGAAATGAAATTTCTTCTCTGCTTGTCTAGCAACTAACATTATTTAGAGAAAGCTATTACTATGACAAAGATACTAAGAAATAAAAATTTTTGAGATACTGACTTATAATGTTCTTGGGAGGCTTTGTGTTAGCACTTATTAGAAAAAAGGTAATTTTTGAATTTTCTTCTAGTGTATCATTCATGTAGATATTCTACTCAAAGATTAAGGCTTCAAATTTTCCGTTCAAATATTGATTTCATAGTAACAGTAAAATTCCCATAAAGTAGGCCAGATGGAGTCTCTTTAGACACCTTGTTCAGATTTTCTTTTGCTTTCATTTTATTTTGCCAAAACCCTAGATTTTTATTATTCAAACCAGTTTGTATAGTAAAGAAGAATGAATTCCACAAGCCTCCCAAATTACACTTATAAAACAGCTGAAAAATCAATAATCTATGAAAATTTTAATAAGCATTGAAAGACTGTAGTTGGTTTCTCTCATTGCCTAAATAATGACAATAGTAACCATTCAATTCCAACAAGAATGTGTAAATTCACCCCAAAATTACTTCTGGAAACTACAGATAAAATAAATTAAGATAAATAAGAAATTGTTTTTAAGGCGCTAATGAAGTAACCATTCTACCAATTAAAGAGCGAGGCTCTGCTGTGAGGTTGATAGCTAACCAGGTACACAGATGATTGTTTTTGGGCAATTTGTTATTCTGTACTAGACAATAGACATAAAGTTGACTTAATTCTTTGTGTTAAGTGTTTTTATTTCTAAATTTACATACTTCTAGATAATAATATCCACAATGGAGTACCATGAACTGGTGCTTTCATAGAAGATGGAAGAAGTTAGACTGGATGAAAAAGAAGAACTCTGAAAGAATATTTGGGTATGTTTAGGTACACTTCTCTTGAGCATGTAATGGCAGCAAACTAAAATCTTCCTAAAATATTCTTGAGTATATGTTTAAGCATCCCAGAACAGTTTAGAGCCAGATGGTTGCCCCATGTCCTCCCAGAGATCCATAACCATAGGGCAACTGAGACTCCCTCTTCTCCCTTGCTTGTTTTTGCCCAGAAGTTGCTTAAAAATATCTTACTGGTTTTTAGCATTCGTGCAGCTCTAATAAACAATGATACCAATAAAGTCTGTCAAAAGCTGAGTGAAATGTGCTACTAGAAAAAGGCATGTGAATAAAAACCAGAGCTCCAAGCTTGGATCTTTTTCCAGACCTTTAGTCAGGGACTGTATATTACCTCACTAATATGCTGTAACAGTTAGATCTTTATTACGGTCTGTAACCACAGTTTTTGGAAGACACATGTGATACTGCAGGAGAACTAAATCATATGTGTCAGCTCCTGCTGCCAAACAAAGTTGTTCTTGGCATCAAGTCACTTGCATGTGAACAGTGATTGAAACTGCTGTCCAAAGTCAGTGGCCTAAGATCAAACACAAAGTGCTGAAAAGCTTAAGAGCTAGAACAGAAGGATCTTCAGTTTTTGAAGGACTAGTTGTGTGTCAGGATCTTTGGGAATACTATTTTCTGCTCTTTATGTGAAATTCCCAATGTCTTCCAGTGAATGTATTTCGGTTCACTGCTTCTATGGCCTGAGAGAGGAAATTATCTATGTAAACTGTCACTTCTTCCTCTGTAGTTCTTCAGGTTCAGACTTAATTTTAAACTAGTTTCACTTTTTTAAAAAGCTTTTCATTATGTAAGTCTGTGAAAGAATATGCTTAACACATTTTTAAAAAATGAATTTATTGAGGTTTTACTTCCTTTCAAAACATTCGTGGTAGATTTTACACAGCAGATTTTTCTATCATGGCCACTTTAGTATCAACTATCCTTGCAGGACTGCTGTAGACCAAGGTTTATTATCATGGCATTTATTGCTTCTTTACCTGAAGAGTCCCAAAGCTGTGTAAGCTGTGACCCCAGAGTTGTGCACCTAGGCACAGATGCAGTTTAATTACGTGTCTTGAACAGGTCTGTGAACAGGCTTTGGTTTTTAGTTTGTTCTGCAGATTGAAACATTCAGGAAAGTTCTTCTCAGGTAGAAACTGGGGAAGTGTGGTTTTTTTACCAGCAACTATAGAAAGATGTACTCATTATCAGAGACAATTATGGAATTTCTTTGATGAGCCCAGGAAGGTACCAAGGTCACATATATCTTCATAAAAAATTTTGTTATTTTGTCCCTTGGATGTTATGAACTGGAGTGAAGAAATGCCATTATCACACTCTGTGCCTGGATGATGAACTTTGACCACTGCTCCTTTTACGGGTTTTTAAAATTTTTCCATGACTGGATAACTTCCCAAAGAAAATACATTTTGTACATGACAGCAGCACTGTTCTTTAAATGGCAATACACAAAGGTGCATTTATCACAGACTGGAAAGAGACCACCTGACAGTGATGTTAATGATCACAGTCTAAAAGCCAGCAGGAACCAATACTCCTGATTTATCCACACAACTTGATGCTAACACTAGCAAATCAACCAACTGTACCCAAAACCTATTTGAATATTTACTGTTTCTTTTAAGTGCCCTCAGTCTTAACAGCTTTCATGACAGTATGTTAGGTTTTGTGATCCTCTCTGATTTTGGTGATTGTTCCTACAGACCTACCTGATTCTAGTATTTAATGCCTTTAATATATTTGCAGTAAAATGAAATAAATAAAGACTTAAATAGCTTTTATTATAACAGCACAAGGCATACTCATATGCTTTACACTCTATTTCTCTCAGTCTCTGTAATTATATACTATTGAATCTATTGCAATTTTATGTGAAAAAAAGAACTAGAGATATTTTACTGTCCTCATTTTAGTCATTGTGACATTTTATTGGCAAAAGTCTACTCATACGAAAAATTACTTTCTGAAAGTAATGCACACAAAATTGCTGATCAAGTTCATGAAAAAGGAGTAGTGACTTCCCTGATATTAAATGAAAACTAATATATTTTGCATTCTTCGTGCTTACTGCTTTGTCTCATTGTGAATGCATGGCCCCTGAGTGCTCTGAATTTTAAATGAAACCTTAAAAGGCTGATCAGCTTTGCTTGTATTCTGTTACAGTCCTCCACAACACCAAATCATCTAAACTTGCAAGCAGCAAGGGGGAATCCTGAGTCCTACAGTCAGCTCTTGAGGGTTTACTCTTGATCTCACAGTTTAATATGCATTTTTGTTGGTGTTTGGATGTAGATGTAGATGTACATAAAGAAAAGTGAGGAGAGCATCTGAGCATAACTAGAGAGGAAAAGCCATTGAGGAATGAATGGAGTGAAAAGAAAGATTTTTATGCACAAATGAGAAGAGGGGTAATGTTTCTTCTTCTGATCAAGTGCAACCCACTTTATGTTTCTAAGCCTCCCCGTGAAAGGAAATGGGAAAATGCAAGTAAAATGGGTTAAATTATAGAAATTATAGAAATAGAAATTATAAACTTGTCTCTAGGATTAAGACACAAATGGGGGCAAAAAAAGGCCAGGTATATATTTATTATGGAAAAACGTAATTATTCTACTGTTTAGGGTGAGCATCCTGGGCCACTCATTTAGATTTCATGGTTCCCTCTGCATGAAGGATAAGACTTTGGTAAAGGCCTTAAAGGCCTGGGCAGGACTGAACACTCATGCTAAGGTCTTTTCACTGCAGCTAGATTAAACCCAGATTATGAATCTCTGCTTTCCTCCTGTCACATTTATAACTGGTGGTAGTATAACATCCCCATGCCAGGCTGCCCTCAGGAAAGTATGTGTACCACTCACGGGTGCCCTAAACTCCCAGCTGCTGGGAGGGATGTGCTGTGAGGGATAGGCTTGGACTGACAGCAACAAAACCTTTCTTCTCCCATCTGCAATGCCAATAATGTCAATGTTCCAAGTATTTCCAAATACGTCATCTTATCTCCAGACAGCTAATCAACTAGAGGCTGGAAAGAAGTGAGGCACTTAGCCTATTTTTTTCCTCCTTAGTTCTTATCAGAAGGATGAGAGTGGGAGCTGCTGCAGGCAAACACTTCACTACGTGAATATATTTGCTAAAATATAAATGACTATGAATGGGGTTAAAACTCATGTGAGAATCACAAAACAGTGGGTCTCATTTTTGTCTTGAGAGTGACTGAGAGGAAACTGTGCAAGTCACTGAAAGTATAGAGAAGGGATGTTTTTTGTTGGACAAATGTCTTCTGCCAGCTTTTACCCTGTCTGTATTTCAATGCAAATCCAATATATATAATCACCTTATGAAAACCCGGGCCAGTGTTTCCTCTACAGAAAGTGAGATGTTACATGAGACAAGAGGTGACTGCCACTATTTTTTCATTCCGCACATATAGTTAACCTCAAAACTTGGGGCTTTCATTATTTTGGACAAAAAAAAAAACCTCTTTAGAAAATAGACTAAAAGCTCTAGCATGTTGTTTGTTTTTTTTCAATTCTTGGGCAATTTGATATATACAAGTGTGATATACAAAAGTGTATACACCAGCTTAAAAAGTGAATCTTTTTAAACAGCCATGGCCATACACATGTCCACACACATACAAGCACATTCACGTGTTTTAATTGCTTTGCATTTCTTAAATAAATATTCCATAAAATTAAGTTCTACAGGAAAATGAAGCTGTTATTTTGCTCTTGCTGTGCATCCAGAGGCTTTTTCTGGTGGTGTATCATTTACAGAGTCCTGAATTCTCATTCAGCAGGCAGTAGGAAACTGATGCACTGATAGCAATACTCTTATCTGTTTTAATAAAAACTTAATGTTCTTTCTTTCTCGCTACACTTACAGAATTTTCAAGGATTTTTTTTTTCCCTGAGTGCTACTGATCCTCTAGCAAACATCTAAATCATATTCTCTTAATTCTTGGAGAAAGATATTGAACTATTTTACTGTTATAAAGGTGAGTGCAGACTTAACAAGTAGCATGTTTGTAAGTCTTTAACAGCTAATCACAGAGAAAATGTTTGTGACACATCCCTGGCACGCACACGTCTGTCAAATGCTCCACTGTACCTTTGGAAAGTACTAATCAAAGGCAGTGTAACAAATTAGAATAAAATACATTGTCAACATTAATCTCTTTTTCTCTCTCTTGGTGTTGTTGTTGTTGTTGTTGTTGTGTGTAGCATTTATTAAGGTCCTGGTTTAAAAAATAATGGCTTTTTTCCATATCTAAGGATTGTATCTGTTATGTCAAGACCAACCATATATGCTCTTGACATGGCTAGAAAGGGCATTATTTTGTTGACTGAAGTAGTCTTCAAAAATGCATCAAAATAGACTCCTTATATATTCCTTCCTTAAAATATAATTTAAGAAATCGTAGTCTTTGAGGTATCGATGAAAAACAGCTCATTGATTTCAGAGGCCTGAAGTGCAAAGTGGAGCTCTCTCTAAGCAAGAAAAGGCAGAATTTTACTTTTTTTGCAGCCCATGTGTATTTCCAAGTGTGAATGTGTAAGACAGACCACAAAGAGATCCCTGGTAGTTTTAATTCGAGTGTATTTTCTCAAGATCAAGTGTATTTACCTTTGATTTATGCAGGTAAATCCACCATACTGATTGCTCAGTCCATTTGCAGCTAGCAAAATTAAGAATGTGGCTTCATTCGCTGTATTTTAAAATATTAGGATAGCTTGTAGGCTTTGCAAGACTGAGACTGTCCCTGTTTATCAAGTGTGGAAGTCTCACATTTTGACCCAACACACAGTTGGAAATAACCAAATCTCATAGCAATGTTCCACCAGGGTGAAAATCCTTTTATTGAAATCACAGCCCTGGACTGATGCTACACACTTTTTCAGTGAAATTTTTCCAGCACTCGTGGTTTTTTGAGCAGGACTTCAGTGTTCCATCTCCACATAATAAGAACTGAGATTATGCAAAGAAACTTGAAGCAAATAACCTTGAGGAAATTTTAATTAATTTTGAGAGCTGAGTCTGAAGACTATTACTCCATTTGTCCAAATTGTTTCATGCATTCTTTTTCCTCAGGTTTCTGAGCTCTAGGCAGAAACAAAGTCCTTCTGCAGTCTGGGACCAGCATTTCCTCATATCTAATTTCAGGGTCAGAGTTTGAAAACAAGGAGAGGTCATTTCAGACCACTCCCTGGAGCTGAACTTCATCTTCTATCATGTTTCCTAGAACTCTGTTTTGTACAATGCTTCCTGCTTGGAATTTTGTCAGCCTAATAAGTAGTCTTACTACACACAATATCTGCCATTATAGCATCAGCATAATTATTTTTTCCCACTGATTCACAAGGATTAATAGTCACAATACATTGAAAATAATACAGAGAATCATACTTCTAGGAATAATTCATTTCTAAAGATGCTAAAAAAATAAAATATTATGACTATTTTAATTAGTGAGAAATATAAGATGTCAATTTTAAAAACTATCATATTCAGGACAGAGATACTGATTCTTTGTTTTCTTGATTGGTTCAATTTTTAATGCATGAAGTTTATTTTTTTTTTTTTTGCAAAAACCTTTGGCATTCCAGGTTATATTGTAGATTGTCCAAGCTGAGTGACTCTGGAACTCGTGGAACTTAGGTATTTAATATAAGATTTTTATCAGAAGTTTGTAGTAGAGTTCCTCCTTAAAGATATACCTCTGTTTCCAGGAAACCATATCAGTTTTCCAGCCAGACACCAGAAGAGTTACAATCAAATAAACATCTGACAGTGGCAATTAAAAGACCTTAATTAGTCCATAAAAATAATTCTACATTTTGTCCAACCCTTACCTGAAAAAAAAGTATAAATTAGTCTTAATATCATCATTGTTTTCTTTAAGACCTCTTTTCTTTCATATTCTATCATTTGAAATTTATTGTATTGAATGGGCAATGGACCAAGATGGAAGTTTTCTTTCCTGATAAAACATTTAAACACCATCAAAAGGGAAATATGGCTATTTTATTGTAACCAGTTTACAGCATCAGATTTTGTTGAGGAGGTCAGAGTAGTAAGTCCCAGCTTCTGTCTTCCCTCCCTGCCTCCCCACAAAAATAAAAATTAATCAAGGAGTCAGAAAATAAAAACTTACTTAAAATAAAATGGTAGGTCAGTACACTCACATCAATTCCTACAAAACCATTGGGTAAAATACATTAGGCTTTCTCCTAAAATCTTTCTTTGGAGGAGGATGAGGAAAGGAATAGCAGATACCTATGGAACACTTGGAAGGAGGGCTTGCTTGCTACTAATCAGCCAGAGGACTTTATTATCATTCTATGCAAATGTTCAGAAATAGTCTTAGCCTTGCACAGAAAGGGTATTATGAGTCAAGCAAAGAAACTCTGACAAAGACTGTGAAAGTCCACCAAGAGGAGACAATTTTTTTATATGTGTTCACACACAAGAGGATTTCTTTTTTCAGCTAAAGGATAGAGAGGCCGTCCTCAGAGTTTTACCCAAAGAAATTGTGCAGGCTTTAAGAATTGTCCCTTTAAAGCTGCCTTGTTAATGATAGCAGCCAGCAGATAATACACATCAATGATTTCAGCTTAGACAGTTGGGATTTGAATGTTCCACTGCCGCATATCCTTTTCAAGCAAACTATTCATATAATAGAGCTTTCTTTTATTTTCTTTTTTCCTTTTTTTGTCTTTTTTGTCTTTTTTTTTTTTTTTTTTTGGAAGTGCTATCAAACTGGGACCTCTTAATTTAAAAGGATTCATTTTTCTTTTTCTTTCTAAACCTTGTTAAGGAGTATAAGAATAACACAATGTGAAACTGATTTCCCCTAAAAGATAGAAAAGCAATGTAATGAAAATGAAGCGGTGGTGTTGCAGATTGTAATCCTTCTGAAGAATAAAAAAGCCAGAGTTGAAAGTGAAGAGCTGGCATATGCTGCCTGAGATGAAAGTTACTGCAAAAGGTATTGGTATTTTGACCTAATAGAAGATGTAAAGAGAATAATGAGGTTACATGACCTCACACTAGTTTTCAAATCACTGCTTTCTTAAATGAGCATTTTGTTGTCAGCAGCTGTCTACCAATTATATTATCTAATGAAATACACACCCGAAGCCAGTGGTTTCTCTTCTTTCTCCTCTTCTATTTTTAAAATAGAAATCAGAAGAAAAGCCTCAACTTCAAGTATGCTTTAGAAGGATTTAAAGTAAGTTAATTTGAAATGACAGTAAATAATCCTCCACCATTCAGTCACTGGTTCTACATTCCTCTGTAATTATCTTTAAATAAGTCTTTTTAATCATGCTTAATATGTAGTGGATTTTTTTTTTCTTCCTTTACTACTTTATGCCTCAGATAAAAATGACATTTCTGTAAGGAAACCTAAGTCATTATTCTTTGCCTTTGGGGACGTGTTCAAGGAGGTGTATGAATTGCTCAGGAATTGTAAGTGCCAGCCAATGCAGATTTTCACCGTGCTTCCCTGCCCTGTATGCTCCCATGGCTTCAAAGTAAATAGCTGCATCCTGTCAGCCACCACTTGATCAATGTCTTTGTGGTGACACAATAAGCTCCTCGAAAACAGAACGAGGAAAGATGAAGGTGATTAATGCTGGTGTAAAAGCTGCAATAGGAAAGGGGTGAGGGGATAAAAACAAACTCATACCTCAGGAACCCATGGATATGTATTTGTGTCAGCAAAGGATTGGGCTGACATTTCAAGTATGAGGAACATACCCTGTTTTATCCCCACACTTAAACATCACCCTTTTTACCTTATTAGCAGTTACTTCAAGTCTCTCTGTAAAAGGAAGAAGTCTTTGCAGCTCATTTTTCTCAAGCACTTAAGGATCATTACTCCAGAACTAAGGCAAAAATTTTATTAATTTTGCCACAGACCGATTTATTTGCTAAGACTTTCGTAACAAAATGCTGCACAACTTAGCAGAGGTGTTATTGATTAAGCAAGAAGGAACAGAATTTGGGCACCCTGATGAAATTTTCTCCCCAGCCTGCTCAGTTACCGTCAATCAGTTTTATTTGGGTAGAAACACTTGAATACTAACTAGGTTATTTCGTCCATTAGAGAAAAATGGGTAACTATGGCTTTAGGTTAATATTACTTGAACATTTTGTTCTTGAATAATTTATAACAGTGGTTGTCTGCCTCTTCACAGTTGTCTTCTTTTTTCTTTGCTAGGCTTCTATCCATTCAGCCAGCATTGGTCTGAGGCAGAAAGACAAAGTCCTCTGAGAGTGAGTGGAGCCAGTAGCAAAGATGCAGTTTGTGCAAGCACAGTTAGGTTGTGTGCTCAGTCCAAAGCGCCAAATTAACAAAGCCCCCACATAATCAGTAGAATAGCATCTGCTTCAGAGCTGTCCTGCTGCAGCCCCGGGCTGGCAGCTGCCTTCCCACAGGCTGCCCTGACTGCTAAAGCCGGGGCTTTACAGAGCTAGGCTCAGCCTGGCACACCTGCGAACACGCCCTGTACCCGGCACCAGCAGACAGGCTTGTTTACTTCTGCCAAGGAGCTTTCCCAAGTAGCACGTACACGTGGAGTGGAAAAGGCAGAATTCAGCTGACAAAAATATTTGGTAGGTTGCTTTGGATACCTACCAAAGAGAGAAAAAAGCTGCCGGATCCTTAAACCAAAGTGTAACTTTCTAGGCTGAAATCAACAGACACATCATTAGAGAAGTTAGTGATCCCCTTTTCTTCACCAAAAGGCTGGTCAACCACTGGGAAAGGCTGACTGTCAAAGTGGTTGAGTCCACGTCCCTGGAAGCATTCAAAAACTGTGTGGCTGTGGCACTTACAGACATGGTTTATTGGTGAATTTTGTGGTAGTGCTATGTTGATGGTTGGACATGATGATCTTAAAGGTCTTCTTCAGCCTTAATGATTCTATGATTCACTTTGTATCATAAAATTTTTAACACTTCACTCTAAATAATACACATCTGTTTCATATTAATGAGATTCATAAATGCTATGAACAAAGCAAAATATTTTGATTTTAATTTTTAGATTTCAGAAGTGATAATTCTACAGAAAACATGTATAACAATGATGAAATTTTAATTATTATGTGGTGTCTCATCATGTAAAGCAACCAAGTGCCTTTTTGCAGGTCATCAAAATCCAGGGCTCATTTTTATGCCTTTTTACCTGTCTCATCTTTAAGTATTCCAGTCAACCTGCTAAAATATGTTTCTATTTTGAGTTTAGCTGGCTTTTAACACTCTTTAGCCCCGGTGGACTGAAAAAAAAAAACAAATTCTCAGGAATATGATTGAGGAGAATGTGATACAATTTGGATTGAATGTACTCTGGACCTCTTTAGGTGCACTTGAGCCAAAGAGAATTGATTTGTATTGGACATATGTGTAAAATTATATAATGGGCTGACCTTTGTAGCAGAAATACATGGCTTAGTCTGAGGTGCAGATTTCCCTGTGATAATATATTTCTAAAAAGAAAATAGGGGGGAAAAGGTAACCAGACCACATCAGTCAGAGTAGCCCAACTGAGCCAGGAATGTGTCGTCTTGAATTTCCTTCCTGTCAGAAACACCTTATATTAGAAGCAAAGAGGAAAACCTATTACCATAACTTTTACACTCTACGTGATATAAAAGAAAGAGAAAGAAAAAAAAAATCCTAAATCCTTTATTATATACTCAGTTAAAAGTCTCCACTGGACCAAAAGGAGTTTTCTTCACCTCATGAAATGCAAAGAGTTTTAAAGAGCTACATTGAAGCTTCTGTTACTTACATTGTCTTGCTCCTAAAAAATGTTTGGCAGCTGTTAGAAAGGAAAACAGTTGTGGGCTGTAAAGACCTATCCACAGGACGTGTCCTAATGACAGTGGATACCTGATACTCATTGGCCCAGTCTTTCAAAGTCTTTCATATATCAGTCAGGGGGGCAGGGAAAATTTGCTGCTGCAAAGCCTTATCTTGCAGAACATATAGATCATACTATATTCTGCTCAGCAGAGAGGCCACACACAGCCACCAACATGCTGTGCAGCTGGTGTCACTGTGAGATGGAGGGGCAAAGAGGCTTCCCTGGCTGGGTGAGAAGACTGCCAGGTGTCCTTTGGGAAGCAGTGGTGATCCAAAGCTCTCTTGGGGCCAGCAGGATGATGTTTTACTGATTTTGTCTTTGAGTTTTATTTAACACATCGCCAGAGACTCTTGACAGCCTGGGTGAATTCTGGATGATTTTGAAAAATGTGTGCTCTAATTCAGATGATGAAATGACCTACAGAAGCATCAGGAACAACAGATGGGAAAACTAACTACACACTAACCCATCTCATCCCTGTTCCTCAAGTAACTATGAGGCAATTGGACCTTTTTGGTATGGGTTTCTCTTTTATTTATGTGTGACTTTTGCTTATACCATTGATACAGGCATGGACTTGTGTGCTACAAAAACCTGTGACTGCTGCTTGTGATAGTGATGTGCTGGTGGTGCCTGAGGCAGTTCTTCCAGGTGAGCTGTGGGATGACTTCCTTCTTCTGTCCAGATGGGTTATTTGCCTGCCTGCCAGCCACAAGATCCAGTGCTCTCACTCCAAGAAGACACTTCTTAGAAGAAAGAAAAACATACTGAGTAACTGAATTAAGGATCTCTTCCTTGAATTTTAAAATCCACTTGTGTATTTCTTGTAAACTATTTCTTCATCTGCTTTGTAATAGGACATCAAATCTGAAGGTATGGCAGATGCACAAAGGCATGGTAAGCTGAGCTGGATATGGCAAGAGTCATTACACAGGCTCCAGGTGGAAAGCCATAGGGTTATGTGTATATTTGAATCCCAAGGGAGGTAAATTATTTAATATGGGAAGGTGAGTGTCCTGTTATGTTTCTCATTTGTGTGTGCATGCAGGCTCATACAGATGTATGGGCACTTATGCATGTGCAAGCTATTTCTGTAGAGTCAAATGGAATTTGGATCAAGACACAAATCATCTGAAACATCAAGCTCTCTTCTTAGTCGAAAAGTGACCTTTTCACAAGTTAAATGTACCTTTTCAAGTGACAGCTCATGGAATGAGAGGTAGCAGACTTGAGAAACTTGCTGACAAATGCCATCCTTGTTTTATTTCAAGGATCTAGGGCAAAGGGCATGTTGAAAATTATTAGGCCAGAAAAAAACTGACATGTCAGACAGGCAGGCATTTAAGCTCCACAAAAGAGTTTGAGGGAAAAGATATTAATTCCTTAGAGTTATTTTCTGAAATTTTGACATGCAATAATTTTTAATCTATTCACCATAGTATGCACAGATTCTGAATGCAGTAAATGACTCTTAATTGGAGCAGATTGGAGAACAGCTATCACCCTGATTAAGAAAGCCCTTAACATCAAGTCTGACAAAATTGGTCTCTGAATTTTTGCTTGGCAGAATTGATTAATTTTCGGCCATGCCAAAAAGTCTAAGTCTTTTATTACCATGAGAACGGAGCACAATCTTCAAAGTCAGGTGAAATACTCTGTTCTGTATAATAAAGATTTTTTAAGTTGGAAATTTCTATAAAAAGAGATTCAAATTTAGAATGTAATGTTGGCACAACTTGATTTATTTAATCGGTCCTGAACTGAATTTTTAAAAATAAAAATGTGTAAACATATCTTTTATTTTTAGGCTAATCACAAAGACAGTTAGAACTCTTTCACATAGCAACATTTGCTTATAATTTTTAAGGAAAGTGAATTTCTAGCTTCAAAGTAGCTCTATTTTTCAAGCAGTTATATGCAACACTAATGTAATAAGTCCCATAACAATCAAGTTACTACTTAAGATTGAGAGGTTTTTGCAATCATTTGGGGGGTTACAAAACAGAGGATTTGGTCATTATCTTGCTAGGCAGCATCTACTTCTATACACATTACAATATTGAAATTATTTCCCAGGAACACACTATTACTCACTAGAAATTATATTGGGCTATGGTGCAATTAAAATAAAATAAAATGTACTGTGAATATAGCTAAAGAAAAAGGTAAGTACAAAATATAGATATATGAAAACCACAGCTTCCATTTCAGAAACAATGGCTTCTAACTTACACATTCATGTAAGAGCTGAAGAAAGGTGAATAGACTTAAAATAGCCAATTTCAACAAGCATTATGTGCTTACTTTGCATGCATGGATAGCTTGGCCAAAACACAGTGTTTGTAACGCTTAATGCCACGTCTCTAGAAAACATGTGGCTCTTTAAACCACAGTCAGATCTTCCTATCAAACCTGTACGTCCCTAACACTGTGTGTTGGTTTCACGTGCTCGGGGAGAGGGGTGGATTCACCTCAGGGACGGCTCCATGAGATGGGGAGTGGGCGGCACTCTCCCGTCTCTGGGAGCGTCCCCTGTGAGCTGCTGGCACCAATCAAAGAGCTGATTTGGTGATGGACAGCTCGGGAAACCAATGAAAAAGTTATTTCGCTTTCACAAATCACAATTGCATCGAGTTGATTCAGCTCTTTCGGTTCCCGGCCTCTGGAGGGGTGGGAGGTCTGGCTGGGGGCTCCGGCCCGGCTCCAGGCTCGGTCTGGGGTCCGGCCCGGCTCCCCGGCTCTGCGGGGGGGCCCGGCTCGGAACCCCGGCCCCGGGCTCGGCGGGGGGAAGCCCGGCCCGGCCCGGCCCGGCACCGGCTCTGTGGGGAGCCCCTGGCTTGGGGGCCCCCCGGCTCCGCATGGCCCCAGCACCGGCCGCATGGCCCCGGCCCGGCCGGCTGGGCTCGCTCGCCTTTCCACGTGGCAGAGAAGAACTCCAGCTGCCCACGTTTGTTTCTTTGTCATCTGGATACAATTGTAACTTCTTTATGCCTGGATGGAATCCTGGACCTCCTGAATTCCCCTGAATGAGAAGAAATGAAGCATGGAGACTACGGAAGTCAGCGGGATGAAGACAAAGTTCCTGGTGGGAAGAGATTGAAAAGATGCAAGTAGCTGAAAACCTTTTTTGTGGGCTGTGGGGATTGTGACTTTACTAAAGTTCCTTTAAACTGTGGAAAATACATGGGGTGTTGAAGTATTTGAGAAAAGGATCCTTTGCCCCGAGGGAATGGGGGTCTCTGTTCTGGAACTGGATTATGAACAGAGACATTTAATAGAGAAGGCAATGAAGAGAATTCTGTTTTTTTTAGTAGCCTGCCTTTAAAGGTGGTACCCCCATGTGTGCATCGTAACCCATAACACGGCTCTGGAAGGACTGTGTAAATGAGAGGAAAATTCATAGTTCTGTGGGTCTCGGGCGGACGCAGACTGTGAAGGTGAAGACACCCCCTAAGCCATAACCAGAAAAGGGACTTTTCTCTCTGAAGAAAACTGAACTGATTATTTGAGTGTATAACTGACTGAAGTGCTCTCTCTGTATGTATGTTGGTAAGAAATGTAGAATGAAGGGAAGGAGGGAACAATCTAGGAATTTTATCCTGAATGCTATATCTTTGTTTTGTATTATTAATAAATTTCTTCTTGTACCTTTTTAAGTTTTGAGCCTGCCTTGTCTCTACTCCTGGGTCCTGTCTCAGAAAGAAATTAAATATATTAAGGTTGGCAAACCCGAAGTCACACCGTGACACACTGAAATATAGGTAATTATTTTCTGAAGAATAATACCGTGACTCATTGTCTTAGATTTGCCCATGAAAGCACAGTGTCTGTTTACTATATATAATGAAAAAATGTTTGTTTTCCCTAATAATAACTATATCTTTCCCTAATAATAAGACTAATTCCTTGAGTTATGTACATTATGTATGTAGTTATGTATGGAGAATAAAAATTTTGCAAAGCAAGCACACGTTGGTGCAATGCATAGATACTGTGTGCTCATATTCAACTTTCTACTCTTTGTGCTGATAATAAATATTTGGTACAGAATGATTGTGCACTACTAGGAATGCTGCTGCCACTTTCTCAGTAGCTAAATGAGAATTGTAGACTTTAACCTGCCATTATTAACTTATATTAAAAAAGACCTGACTGAAGATGTTGCTGTGCATTTTCTTCCAGGAAAATGATCACATTCAGTCAATCTTGACAGTTCGAGATAAGTCCAGACTAAACCTAACTTTATCTTACTGTAAACAACATTGTCTGAGGGCTTTTTGAAAATATTATCTTCATTTCCTGCTCTTGAAATTGAAGGTTACCTTCAAGTGAAGGTTGGAAAATTCCTTTGTGGCAGTGGCCTGGCACACAGCTGTGGGCTTACCCACGTCCTGCCTGCTTGCATATGTGGCCTCAGGCTTGGGTTTGTTCCTCTGCAGGATGAGTTGAAGGAGATTATTCCAGACTGAGAAGGAAGGCCAAAAACAGCTGCTCAGTGCATGGACAGAGTGGATATACACGTCCTTCAAAGATACTGTGCAGGTCATACAGCCACAGAGGCACAGAATCTTTAAGGATGGAAGAGGTCTTCAAGATCATCTAGTTCAACCACCAGCCCAGTACCACCACAATCACTCCTAAACCACGTCCCAAAGTGCCACATCGAGATGCCTCATGAACACTTCCAGGGACAGTGACTTTACCACTGCCCTGAGCAACTTATTTCAGTGCCTGACTACACCTTCAGTGAAAAAAACCTGTCTAAACTGAACCTCCACTGAAGCAACTCTAGCACCAAGTCCTCTCGTCCTGTCACTTGAGACCTGGCAGAAAAGAATGGTGACCACTTGCTACTACCTCTCTCAGGCAGCTGTAGAGAGTGACAAGGTTCCCCCTGGTCCTCCTGCTCTCCAGACTAAACAGCTCCAGCTTCCTCAGATGCTCTTCATGACACTTTGTTCTCCAGACCCTTCACCAACTTGGTTGCCCTTGTTTGGGTGAGCTCCAGCACTTCTGTCCCTTTGGCATTGAGGGATGATGTCCCAATGCTGAACATGGGACTTGAGGTGCAGCCACACTAGACATGAGGCTTTATAACTCTTTAGATTTACTGCTGCAGTCTAGGGCATGGTATTATCTCTGCAAAGTGGCTGGGTATGATCTGCAGCCAGGCTGGAACTTGCATGAGGTTTTGAGCCTCAGCACCATTTTTTTTCTCTGGACTGTTCTGGTTTTCAGATTACATTTTGGCTGATGGCAAATCACACAATGATACAGTGGCCTGAATATCAGAGGGAGGTGGTCTGAATGATCTGATTTTGGAGTGGGTGAACATGGAAGACATTTTTGGTTTTAGTTCAAGTGCTGTTATGTTATATTATTACACTAAGTGCGAATGAAAAATTGAGATATCATTATTAAAAATTGAGATAATGATATTACACACCATAAGTAAGGATATTTACCATATAGAGCACTGTTTGCTGCATAAAACTAGAAATAAAAATTAATATTTTGTTTAAAACCATCTATTTCTTAGCAGTTTGTCACAATTTTCTGAACTTGCAGCAGTCACCCGTACATGGTGAATGATGAGAACATGATGAGCTATCAGAGAACTTTTGATTTTGATGTCAGCAGTAAATCATAGCCTCCTAGGTTTCCTGCAAGGGCTTCTTGGTACATTTTATTTGGCTTCTGAAATAACTGAATGAAAATATTTTTAAAATTTAAAAACTCTGGCCTTGATATTGGTTCTCTCTGCTTCTTTGAACTTTTGGCTCTTTGGGCAAGCCTTCTTTAAGCTCTGCATAGATGCTTCCATTAGTTAAGTCCTGAAATGTGAGTTAACATTCCTTCCAATGTTCTCATTTTTAATACTTTCTCAACTCAGCAAGTTTTAATATCTCTGTAAACATCCAATCTGCTCTTCCATCCTGCTGAAGTCTGCTTCAGATATATGTTGCTGCACTGAGTCCGAAGGACTCAGGCTGTGCATTGAGGAAAAAGCTTTGAGGATTAGAGGTCAATAAAACTCTGGCTTTGATCTCTTTCCTTGCCAAAGGCCATATTAATTGGGTCCATTCTTTAAAAGTTATTTATAATAAGATGTTTAGCACAATTAAGGATTTTGTTAAGGATTTTTGTTAGGCATGCCTGAGTGTTACTGTTACTGAGAGAGAGGTCTAATTTTTTGGACATGACTCTCCTTTTGTACTGCTAAATATCTCCTTTTTAAAGCTCTCTCTTTACCTTTCTGTGGCTCCAGCTGTGCATAACCCACTAAACAGATTACACCTCACAGTTCCTGTAGCTCATCCTCCTGTGCAGGATTGCCAGCATATCAGTCCTGATGGGAGGAGAGCATCTCCTGGCAGGTTCTGTGCCTGGACAACTGGCCCAAATAAGCCCCCAGAGTGAACTGCACCACAGAGCCAGCTGTGGAAGCCAGGATGCTGCTGCTGGGGCAGGATGGCTCAGTGAGGAAAGGCCAAACCTACCCTGCTTGCAGCATCACTTTCTAGGTCCTGGAGAGCTGCTCTCCACATTTTCTTCCATCCTTGCTGTAGCTTCCCCTCCCTAGCTCCCATGGTTCCTGGGTTGCCCCTGGCTTGTCAGTCTTTGGCACTGGTTGCAGCAGCTTGTCAAGAGCTCCTGCATGGAAAAGTGCTTCAGTGTTCTAGTGCTGCATGTGGTACCTGCAAGCAATACTGGGCTTCTTCAGAGACAAATCTTTCAGATTCCCTCCTCCCCCAAAAGATATTTAGGTGACACTCAAGAAATACTGTACTCTAAACTTCTTTCTAATTAAATCATTGGAAGTCACAGAGCTACAGTGAATAAATATATATGTAAAATGCCTGGCAGTATTTGGCATAATTTATTTATTTCTCTTTTAAAACTCAACAGTTAACATACCATTTCTTCTAATAGCTTGCATGCTGACATCCTATATGTCATTCTTTGGTTCCCTGTCACTTCTTGCAGTTCTATCCTTTAAAAAAAAAAAAAAAAAAAAAAAAAAAAGATGGAAGGCCTGAAATGTGCTTAATAGCACCCTAAGAGCAATAAAAACATTAATCTTATCCTGAGGACTAGTAATCTACTTAGACTTCATAGCAAGGACATAGTGGACTTTATCTGAAACAATTAGTCAAGATTCTGGATGTCCATAGGAGGATTTTAAGCAGATGACCTCATGGAAACCTGTGTTACTTGGAAAGAAGCACTTGTGAATTTCCTTCAAACTGCTAATAGGAGTTGGGGGAACAACAGACACCAGCACTTCAAGCCTTGTTTAGCCTGAAGAGTCACAAAGGACTTATTGTACTTTGTGTCTAATAGGCTTTTCTCTGAAAATCTTTAGCCATTAGTGTGCCAAATATCCTTCTCCTTCTGCTGTATGTTATGTTCAGCAATTGCATCAGCTAATAAACTCCATGTCCCCTTGAAATCCCGTCTGCCCAGATCCAAGTCTGTGATAATGTGAACTACAACATTTTCCTCAGGACCCGCAGTACTGCATTTAAAAAACACATAGACCTCTGGAAAGCAGCTACTCTGGAGCCTTTAAAAGCCTCTCTCTATACTGACCAAATCAGCATGACCTAGGGATACCTCTTTCCTTTTGTTTTTTTCATTAAATTCAGGGACTGACAACTTACAGAAGATGATATCTACTGTTCTTTGATCACTCTCAGGCGGTCTGAATAGTCTGGTTTGCTTCTTTTGACAAGACAAGCCTGAAAAGCACAGTAAAGAATACAGGATTTCAAAATATAGGAGGCAAGGGTGCATGTATCAAAACTTAGGGATTGACAGCCTAAGTCTCATTTGCAGAACTAAAAATGCTGAGGACAGTCGTGGAGACAGAGAGCTCTCTTTCAGAATTTGCTGCACTTATTTAGCCTGTGGTGTAGGTCTGTCTTGTGGTTTTGTCTCCCTTGAGTTTATTCAGGTGGAGGTATAAAACTGATGAGTGCTAGAGGTCAGTGTTATGTATTCATTTTGTTTTAAATAATTGATGATGTTTCCTGTTTCTGCTTACATTAATTGCTCTCAGGTGTTGGAGAATTGCTCAGTGAGTTGCCTTTTAATTTGTTTCTTTAGAAAAGCAGCATGCTGCTTTTCAGTCTACTGTAAGTAATGTGTTCAAGGCAGTACTTTCTAACTGGAGGTTAATAAGAGTGCACTGATGCATGTTTGGGTGCTATTGCCTCTCTGCATGTGTGCATGTGGGAGCTTGTGGAAAGAGAGGAGGACGAGGAGTGCAGGCAGTGAAGAGACTCAGATTCCTCTGTGCCAATGTTTAAAAGTATAATATATGTTCCCTTGTTTCAGGCTGTATATTGTGTGTCTGATTCAGGAAAGCACAGAGTACTCGACTGTTGCTTTCATTATAGCTGGTATCATTCAAATATTCAACATCTGCCAGAACATGGATAAGCAATAACATAGTTTTGATTTTTCAGTTCTGTTGTGTGACTTATCTGATTTGTCGCAGGAAAAAAAAAAAATCCAAAAAAACTAAAACCAAGAAAAGTCAGACCTCAAATTTCTGAAAATTCAAGCAAAACTGGCTTAGAGATATAATGTCCGCAGAAAAACAGTAGTATTATCATTAAATTTTTTTCCTCAATGTGCCCTTTCTTATTCAAATGCAGAGTTTCTACAGTTTATGATTGCCAGTGGGTTTAAAAATGTGCTGGAGGAGCACTATCTGAGAGGAATTATATGACATTATTTTATTAAAACAACTACATCTCTGTTCTGTTACGATCTTGATGATGATCTTCCACTGCATCTAAATTCCCTGGTGGTGCAGAGAGCCCTGTATTTTGTCTGAGTCTGGAGTGACATAAGCCAAATGGTTTATCTGGCAGTGAAGATCAAACAGAGGTGTGGGATGGCTTTGAAGTCAAGCCCTGTCCCACAAGGCAGTCTGGATGGAGCTGATCAAGGAGAAGGAGAGCTCTCTCTTTTGTGTAGTGCCTACTGACTACACCTATTGAGATTTGCATTTTTGGTTCAATTTTTTTTGTGTGATAGCTTAGTGCCTCGTGACCTTTGCAAATATTTTATGATTTTTTGGAAGATCACATTGGGTGCCATCTTACTGTTTTCCTTTTTCTGCCCTGGTGAATAATCTATTAGCTGTCTTTCAATTTCCTTGTTATGTAGTTGTAGCATGATTAGACTGCCCTTATTTCTCAAAGTTCCTGAAGGCCTAAGCATATTTTAAGTTGTCTGCCTTTTTTTTTCCCCCCTCTACCTACATGTTTTCCAGGAGTCTTTGGAGCTTTCATTTCAAGTCTGTGCTGTCCCTGCCTTTGGCTTAGGAAAGGATGTTGGTTTGGCCCAAGAAAAAGATATCTGGAGAGCCAGACATCAGCTACATGTTAGTGGCAATAAATCTGTCTTAGTGGTCCTCAGTGTTCCAGTTTATAGCCCAACAGCAGCTGCTGCATATCTGATTACGGACATTGCCCTCAGGTGGGTGCCAGATTGGAGTATGAATCTCACACTCCCACACAGCTAAAGAATGGTTGTTGTCAAGAAAATGCCTGTGGTAGGACACATCTCCCATGCCCACTATGGCAGTGTAAAACAGAATCTCCAATCAATTGCTGAGTGACAGGGCTCAGGAGAGGCACAGGTGGGAATATAATCGCTTTCCTGGGCTGAAGAAAAAGGGGAAAAGAAGGAAACTCTCTGGTCAGGCTCACTGCAGTGTTTGCTGTCACATCATGCATGATGAAGGCCACAGTAGTCATCATATCCCTCCCTCTGTGTTCCCATACTTGGTCCCAGTGCCAGAAATCTTGCCACACAGGACTGCAGCCACCAAGCACGCTTGCTCTGTTCTTGCAATCTCTTGTTGCAAAGGCTAGAAGCTCAAGTTGGGCCTTTCAATTTGACTACCACTGGTTTCAGTCAAAAGGGAACTGTGGCTACAGTGTGGATGAATCTGTACTAAAACACATATGCCTGACCTTAAAAAAAGTCACGAACACTAAAGGCAGTAGGAACACACAAGTCAGTTCAGTGAGCTCCCACAGATGCATGTTTCTGGCTTCTGTAACCCTGGAGGATTTCTGAACCAAACTGTATATTAGTATGATATGTGCTCAATACTGTTGTGCAACATGTTTGGGAAGTTTGAGGGGAAAAAAAGTATATATATGTAATGTGTGAATTTTTCTAAAAGAGGACTTCTTTTTAAAGTAGATAGCTAGTTAAGTCTCACCTGTCTGCCTTGAAAATAAAAGCTAGCTATAATTCAGGGAAATTAGATAGTTGACTAATTTCTTTGATGTAACAGAGACATGGATACATGGTCCAGCTGCTAAAATATGCCATGCTGTCACAAGCTTCTCATAGTGCATAATTTTGACCTTGAACTTCCTGGCCAAGACCTTTTGGCTTTGTATCTCAAAGGCAGACCAGTCCTTCAGTGTTAGAAAATGCTAGCTTTAAGTGCCAGACTTAGTGCTTTTCTCCTGTCACCTCTCCCAGTACACAGGCAGACCTTGAGTATGAAGTTGGCACTGATGCCACATGCCCACTCCTGGGATGAAGGTTCTGGCCAGCCCAGCTGCTCTCATGGAGTGCACACATCTCCTCTCCCTGAAAAAGGGCAGTTTTCCCCCTACAATTCTGGGAGAGAGCACTAGCCTGATTTGTGCTAAATATTTTTTTTTATTTGTGTCATCCACTGGATCCGAATATCCTCTCAAACATGGAGCACAAGTCAATAAGCCCAGGTGTTTGGTATTATTTACATTATACTGGCATCTCCACTGGCCTAAAGAGCAAAAGAAAATAACAGGGCATATTTGAGCCTTAATAAAACATTGCAGTAGGGAGCCTTTTCTGAGCCATTACAAGCATTTGCTGGAAGTGCATTTGCTGATTTAACAAACTGGTTAGGACAAATGTTTAACATGCTGTTGTAATGATATTCAGATGCTTTTCTTAGTATTTGTTGATCTGCAAAAATGTGTCCTTGCCCAATTGCGCTAGAGAGTGGTTTAAATAAATAAATAAATGCAATGTGATGCGTTTGCACAAAAGCGTAGCAGTGACTGCCCCTGACAGATGGAAAAAAAGTCAATATGATGGCTAAGACAGCCCAGGATCTGCACTGCAGAATAAATTACATGATTCGCTGAATGCCTGGGCTTCACGCAGACATACACAAAATTGGAAAGATAAAAGCTTGCATTGGCTTCAGATGATATTTACTGCCTGATGGATTTACTAGAAGCCCCAGTACAGTCATACTGTATTGAATTATTGGCCTCTATTTAGCTGTGTGTCCGTCGAAGCTTGAGTGTCCATTTAAGCGTAAGTGAGCTGGAGCCCTGCCAAGGCTGTTTGAAGCTTTGTGTACAGAGGGAGATGCGAGGTAATGGCTACTGGCTTGAATAACAGGGGGCTTACGGATGCTGGGGATAGACAACAAAGCACAAGGTGCCTTCTTATTAATATTAATGTCAGCATAAATATTAATACAGGCTGCCTGGCACATCATTTTTGAATGATTCTTGTTTTCTTTCTATTTTAACACAAAAGGCTGGAGATTACTGTGATTTTTTTTTCTCTCTCTCAGAAGGGGGAGTTTGAGAAAGACCATTAGCTTTATGGCTATCCATTGCCTCAGCAGCAGGATTTCTACAAGGCAAAGGAGGCAAATGAAATGCTAGCTTTAACAAGTACCCCACCAATAAAATATCTGATTAGCCTAGTAATACACTGTACAGAGTTATTGTTGTGGATTCATGATTATGCTGTACCAAGGCAAATCAGTTAGGAAGCAGCAGGTCACTTACAGAGAGCCCCACGAGATGGTCACAGCGTTGCTGTAGCTACAGCACAGGGCAGGCAGGCTGAGTGCTTAGCTGCTTAACACATTGGCTTGCCTTTCAAGAAGCCTGGGGCTCTGTTTTTGGCCTGGCCCTCGCACATGATGAGTTTAGCTTGTGTAATGGCTCAGCACGCTGAGGGAGGGAGACTGCCTCTGAGAAATGGCTGTCAATTGCAATGCTGCTGGGCAGAGGGTTTATCCAGTTAACTACACTTCAGGAAAAAAAAAAAAAAAAAAGGAAAAAAAAGGAAAGTAACCCTCAGACTGCATTGTGCTGATCAGCTGGATTGGCAACAAAAATGAGCAGGATTTTGCTCCAGGTGAATTAGTTGCAGTGGCAGTGTGAAGGAAAGAAACGATGAGAAATGATGTGCCTGTGGGAGTAAGGAGGCACACAGACCAGAGAAAGATGAGACGTTATTTTGAGACATGAATAAAATGCATCACAAATCTTCCATCATCTTCCAGATAACATGTTCATGTCAGGGACTCTGACTCACGGTTTCTGGCAAGTTGTAATGGGGATATTTACAAGGTTATTGCTCTCAGCTGTCCCTTTGTGCTGCTGCCAAAGGTTACTGCCCTGAAGTGGGCATGGCAGATGTGGATATGTACTGGCTCCTCAGCTGCCCTAGTTCAAAGCTCTCATACTAGAAAAAGCCACAGCAGCAGAAAATGTCTCTGCTGAATCCAGGAGAGACAGTCAGAGCTCACAGTTTTGTCAATTTTCTTCAAAGAATACATGGTATTAAGCAACTATTTGCTCTGAATTTTCAGTCGTACTGGTAACAGAATTGCAGACTTTTGGAGTTTATCAATAAAAACTCTTTATCACTGAAAAGAAAACGGAGGGAATAGATCCAGCCTGATAAATTGAAACAGGGAGATTTGGGTTTAATGCCTCTTGATGAGGCATTCCAATAGTTTTGTTTCTTTCTTTTCACTTCCTCCTTCATCTGTAGTCACTCCACACTAAATATGAAATAGGGAAACTGCATGTCCCTCATGGCAGAGGGAGTGATCTCTCCAGACTCCAGTATGTTCAGGTCTTGTGTGCAGTGCCAAAAGGTCACTTAAGAATCAGGCAAGGACAAAAATATTGGAAAAGTCTTTGGACACATGCATTTTTCATAGGACGAAGAGACACATTACAACTTCCTACGGTAGCCACCTCTAGCACTACTCCTGTACTGCCAAAGGACTTTCTTCTGAGAGTTGTACCTCAATTTCTCACTTCTTCTCTGCACTGAACTGAAAAACTTTGATTTAAATGATGTTATTTGACTTATTAAGATTTAGTTACCACAATGGCACATAAGATCTGAAAAAGCCCTCTGGCTTTAGGTGCTGTGAAGCAAAGATTCATCCAGGCTTCTGCACCACACCTTGGTGTTCACTATGAGGTTTTCAACTGGCTGATAGGAAATGCCATCACCTTCATGCCTCCTGTCATACCAAGACCATTAACAGATTCCAAGAAGATCAAGACAGGATGATAACTACCGAATTTCATTAAGAAAAAATTCTTAGCTGATAGCAGGACTCATAAGAATGCCTGCTTAATTAATTTCTAATATGGATGGAACTATGTAATCTCTGGTAACTCAATAAAATAATATAGAATTTTCCAAATTATGCAATATGATGCTGCAAAATCACTCTTGATTCATTTATTCTACTTTGCCTTACATTTTTTTTCTGCAAAAGAAGAGAGCCACAGGAAGGTAGAAGTTAAATGAGAATAAGCTTTTTCTGGTTGCACAAATCCATCTCTTCTTTGTAATATACAAGGGAAATTGAGATTCTTATGTCTCAGTCCAAATGTCTATGACTTCTCTAATGCTTCAAGGTCGAATGTCAATCTCTTGCCTTCTAGAGTGCCTGCCTGTAGATGTTCCCAGATTTAATGCATGCAATCTATTCTAATTATCGTTTTTAAGAATTCAAAATACACTTCACTCATGAGGGAAAAAAAGTCAAAAGAAAGTCCCAAGCAAATGTTAAGCAGCATATTAATGAAGCAGGACTAATTGCTTTGAAAAGAATAGTTATCTGGGTTCCAAGATTAGTTACATGTGCTGTGGTTAATAAAATGAAAACCTTGCACATTTGAAAGTCATTTGTCTCATCCAGATATTTCCAGTTTGTCTGTCATTCAGTGTTGTGAAATATTGTCTAAAATCCCTTAGAAGGCAGTATCTTTTCAAAAAACTATGTGTTCACAGTTTAATACTCTTTTATTTGCTATCAAGAAACAAATCAACTCTGTGATAAGACTATTCCCTATTTCTAAACACATTTATTCCTTCTCAATAATAAACATTAATAAACATTTGGAAATTATTTGTAATAGTTCAATCTGAAACAATTGATCTTGAATAGAAAGTTCTTCACTTCTGTGGAATATAGTTTAGTCACTTTTGAGAAGGAAAAGAAAAAAAATCTTTTGTTTTGCCTTTGTTAAATAAATTCTACTAAATTTTCCTTTGAAAAGTTTGCACTTCACATATAAATAATACATGGATTTTTTAATGAGAGGGATACATTTTGCCATCTCTGTGAACAGTGACCAAGGACCATAAGCACTTAAAAAATAGTTTATTCTCAGTCAGCATTGTTTTCTGTTTTACCTGGAAACTCATTCATCATTGGGCAGATCTTATTCCATGACCAAATGGGAATTTCCAAGCAATCACTATGGACACAGGATATTTTAAATAAGTGGAAAGAATTTGAACTTTCACCCATTCACAAATAATTGTTGACTAATTGTGAGGAGAGAGCTACCAAATTTGAATGTGGCCCAAGATCAAGGTTTCCATCTTGGAAAATGCATACATCTTTTGAAAAATATGCTCTTCAGGAAAAAAGTTCCCAAGGTCATACTGGCAAGCCTATTGCAGATATTTTGTCTTCCTCTGTGGTGTAATCTGTCTTCCAAAGTCATCTGTTAACTTCCATGTTTCCTGCTACTTCATGGATATAGTACATTAAAAGTGTCCTTATTCTTTTCTGTTTCATTTCCTTAGACACTGTATAGCTTCTGTGGCTTTGGTTTTGTACGAAAGGTTTTAATTTTGCTGTGGGGTGTTGGAAAGGGGTTTTAGGGCTGGTGGAAGATGTGGGGGATGTGAGACAGCAGCTCTGTGGACCCTTTTGATGACTGGCTGTTTGCAGGACTGTCTGCCTTTACAAAGGGCCAGAGACAGCAACTCAGGCAGTCACTGCCAGTCCCACACCCCAGTTCACTCCCAGGTGTTCTTCCCAGTACGGTTCCCCCTGGCTCCTGGCAGCTTCCTTGACAGCAACCCACTTTTCTGCCTAACTTGTCAATCCTGCCTGCTCACACAGCACCTCCCCTCCCAGTGCCTAGCAAAACCAAGGTTTATCAGGAGTGTAAGTTTCCAGCATGCAAGTTTCCAGCAGATTTCCCAAGTGGTGCTACTGTCTAAAGATCCTTTCCCAAATGAAATGCTTGGTGGTACAGAGAAGGAAATGTTGCAGGTTAATAAATCCCTATTGTATGCTTAGGGAAAAACAAGCTATTAAACTGAGCTGGTTTCTCAGGTGGACTAGAGATAGGGTAATCATGAAGGTTTTTCTCTGATTTGGGAATTGAATAACATATTCTTGAAAAAGAACTCCCCTGTTGTATCTGATTATGATCTTCATTATAAATACAAGAATTTTTATAATGCTTCTCAGGTTTCAGAATATGTGAATTATGTAAGCAAAATACAGACTTTACAGCTGAATATTGAGATAGAAACATGAGGGACAGTATCATATATATTGCTACACAATGCTCATTGAGTGTACCCTATACTGCATATTCAGCATAGGGTAACTGTAAATGTTGTGCATTCTGAATAAATACGCTGAGAAGAAAAATAAATGACTCATTTTGAACTGGCAAAATGTGACAATGGAACTTGGATTTCTTATTAATGATAATCAACATTATAATAATGAGAAATTATTATTAAAAGAGATGGTAAAATTACGCACAGCAGATGGCACAAGTGCTGAAGTGATTCACTGGTGAAGGAACCTGCAAAGAGCTTCACAATGCCATATAAAAAATTGATTGTCTGTAAGAAATAAAATGAAAGACAGCTATGTATGGTGGAAGGAGTTTTAAATTACTGGTGGCTTTTGTGTTGGTCAGTGCTTCTGAAAATACAATGTGGGCTTCCCTGTGAATTAGCTCAGTGAAGTTGTCCATTCAAAGTATACACTTGCAGTAATAAAAGTAAAGAAGAGTTCTGTCTAGACTAAATTTGCTGCTGTGGCTGCTGGCCTACAGAGGCTGTCCAAGATCAATGAACTGTGGAACCACAGAGCTTGCAAACCAAGCTGAAGTATTATATCCTCTCCAGAAGGTCCTAAAATACTGCTGTAGTGTGTACAGAGTGCCCTTCCTGTGGCCAGATGTCATAAACAGAGTCAAGCTGTCTTGCAATCAAGTCTCTAGTGCTGTTATGTAGGCTGTTGCTGCTTATTTTAACCTGTGCAAACTAGAACAGGGAACAGATTTTTCTATGTTAATGGTAATTTTTTTTCAGCAAGTACCTTGCAAGTTCCTGGCACAGAAAAGTGCTCTTTAAGAGGACAGGGGCTCATACAGGATTAGTATCTGGTCAATCGCTGTGGCTGCGTCCTAAAATATTAATGAACAGCAGTGAAAGTTCATCTTCCACTCCAATAGTCAAAGGAAAGGTGATGGAAAGAAGCAGCTTGATCAGAGAGGAAGCCATAAAGATTTTGCTTTTTAAGCTCACTGGTTGAAGGAGTGGGTTCTGTGAAAAATGTTGCTGCCAGGGACGCTCTGTGCATGGGCAAGGCTCCCTACAGCCGCCTTTGCTTGGAAGGGCACTTAGGCCAGTTTAGGAGCAAGGACAGCCTTTTGTGTACCCAGTCCAGGTCTCATCTTGCAAGTACAGCCTGTAACAAAGACCTCGAAATGGAGCTGGGGGAGCAGAAGCTGACAAAACTGACATTTCCTCTACAAATGCAAGTGCTGGGCAGCTGTAGATGCAGCAGCCACAGGAAGCACTGCTTCTGCCAGAGCATATCACAGCCGATTTTTACTAGACCCCCTAAGGCACCTCTGCGACCAGGGGACCGAGATCCTGCCAAATGCCAGGGTTCTGTGGTACTTTACTCTCCAACGTGCTAATCTCGTTTCCAGAAAAAGTTACAGCAATGAAATTGACATGGCGAAAATGTGGGTTATTTGACTTCAGCTCTTCAAATCAGCCAAGTGTTCTTCACTTGAACTCTCCTGAAAAAGTTTGTCTCTTCAAATAACCATTCTGGATGCAGAGTGTATGTAACTTGTTCTATATTGCTTTGCATTTTCTCTTGTAATTATTTTAATCGTGTAAGCACAAAGTAGCTGTACAAATGGCAAAGAATTAATTCTTTGTGAGTTTTGGAATAGTTTTTTCAGCAAGGTATAATGTATATAGTATAACTTCCTTCCCAGTGTAATTGCAGTAATATATTTTAATATGAAGTATATCACTCCAGAGAAAACTATAAATACATTAGTTCAAAACAAACCCAAATGCTTAATACATATAAAAAAGAAATATGAACAAAAGAAATACATCATTGTATCACCAGTCTTTCCAACTGAATCCTTTCCAAAGTAAATCAAAAATCTTATTGAAATTGTTTGCAATTATCATGATCTCACTGGGAAACGAAAGGATTTTCTTCAATAGCGTGTTGTAACTCAGTCATTATACCACAGTGAGGTAATTTGCTAAAACAGCTGCCTCTGATGAGTAAACCTTTCCATCTGGCAGAAGCCAAATAGACACAAACAAACTCATGTCAGTTTTTCTTACCAAAACATAAAATCAAAATAAGCTCCTTCTGCTCTAATGGGACCAGTCTTTGAACTGCAGGAACCAAGATTTGTTTCTTTTTTGATGCACTTCTCTTACCCAAATACCCACAGACTTGGCCCTGGCTGCGGGAGTGTTGATATCATGCCACCTTTTAGACAGATTACAGCATAACTGGGAATGTGTTTGCAATATAAACCTTCCACCAAGGAACCAGACAAAATTAACAGTTGTTGAAATTTGTTAGCTTTAGCAAGACAGTACTTGGGGATAGTTTGTTTTCATAGTAGGGTTTTTTTTCTAAAAAGATTATTTTTCTTTTCATGTTCTAAGAAATTTTCCACTGTTTTTTAGTAAAACAAAATATTGTTAGATGAACAAAATCTTAGCTATACAAACTATACTTTTTCACAAATAATTGACAAAATAAAAGACTAACCAGCTTTCACACTCCCAGGAGACTTGTATAGAGTTGTAATCTCTGAAATTAACAGGGAATACAATCTCAGTTTGTGTCAATTGTTTTGATCTAAACTGTAGATAAATTAGTGTTTTTCCATCACCGTTTAAACTCAGATAGGAAAATCAAATGTTTTTTGTGGGTTTTTTGAGCGGTACATTTTTTCTTCTGCAAGTTTTAACAGTATATGTATAATAAATGAGCATATGTATTTCATGTGATCTTTTTAATTTGTCTTGAGAAAATTATTTGCAATATTCTGTCAAGACAGAGTTCATATTCAGAAGAACATTTCAGTTTGTTAGCTTTTCTTCTTAATGGAAAACGTTGCAAGCAAAATCTAAAAACATGCTTATTATAATTAATGGTGAGGTGAATTCCTCTGTGTAAATATTTTTTCAGCCAACAGCCTGATGTATTTTTTGTGAAGTCAGTGGAATGTCTCCCATTGGCCTCAACAGAAATTACATCATGAACCAAATACAGAAAACTTGGATGTTTGTGTAGGTCTGGGTCCAAGAATTACGCTTGGGTCCCATTTATGTAATAAGAAGTGCAAAAATGTTAATTCTTAACATCTTAAACTATCAGGAAGCACAGATGCATCTCTGCAAACTTTTAATTCTCTGAGAAGGAAATCTACACCTATGGAAGCAGTTTTTTCCCAGTACACAAAAATATTAATGCACATAAGATATTTCTTTCAGTAGAAGCCCAGTGAGGCCTCTAACTCAGACGTAAAAACGTCTGTCAACACTGAAGTGATGAAAGCACAAGAAAAACAAGGCAAAAAAATAATCAAAAAAGTACTATATAAATATTTTCCCAGTGATAACATGTGTTGCACCCCATTCTATAAACCCTCTACAGAGTCTGCAGGATTTTGCCTGCCTGTGAACTCTGCCTTTTAGAGCACTTGGAACCTCGGAAATCTAGTGAGTGACCATTAATAAAGTCACAGTTCTGTCTAGAATTGTACAAATCTTCCTAGGATAAAATCACATCAGCACCTTGGGAGAAAGGATATTATGAATTTGTAATATCAACATATTTAATGTGCTCCTTGGCTGCTGGGTATAATGCAAATTTAATATACAATATGTCAGGGTTGTGATGCTCTGCATTGTCCAAAAGTATTGGTTCCCTCTTGTGTCTCTTTCACCCATATGCTGTGTATTACTGGTAATGGGAATATATGATTGGAAGCAAATTTCTCTGTCAGTGGTCTTAGCCTTGTGCCAGCTGTAGCTAATGAGAAAGTTTCTTTTGACTTCAAAAGGAAAACCACTGTCAAACACAGGAAACAGCAATAAGATCTAATAGTCAGTTATACAAAAGAAAGGTAAAAAAGAAGCTTCTGCCAATCAATCTACTACTGTGAGGATTATAAAACATGTTTTGCAAAACCCCCCTTCTTTCTAAGCACAAATGCGCCTAGAAAAGCCTATAAAGCAAATGCTGTGTTTACTGACATTTAATGTGCCAAGATCTAACTATGCACCTGTTCATTGAGCTCCTTTCATTTAATCTACTTAGATCCCAGCTCCAGCTATTAAATATTCATTTAGCTGGATATTATTGCTATACCAAGTGTATTGCTCTTTAGTAAACCACATTAAGAGAAGCTAAATTCAATTCACATGGTTTACAAAGAGGTTTTTTTTTTGTAGAAAACAGACATGTGGGAATGATACAGATCAGTATTTGGAAAAAAAAATTACCTAGACTATAACCATTTTCTGAGTATTAAACTGCTTATTTCAACTAATGAAATTATTCATTAGAAATTAGTGAAGAAATTAGTGTTGTACAAAGAACAAATACTGGCACTAGGCTGTATCCCCTGCTAATATTTAATGTTCTGATTTGTGTTAACTGCCATACAAAAAGATAGTTTCACTGCATCGTAATTTTGCTTTAGACTTTTTAAATGCGTCTGTGATCAAGCTTAAAGGAACCTGTTTGCAGCAGGTTTCTTAAGTATTTCAACATCAGCAATATTGTAGCTACTGCACGCATGTCTGTTGTGTTATGCATATGGATTTGATTTAATATTTCTTCCAGTAGATAGCCTGAAGAACTAGAGAAGTTGTGTTGTTGCTGGACATTAGCATAGAAGTATGTTCTCGTGGACATTGGCATTACCACTGTCATAGCCATAAATAGGGCCTTGTCTCCTTTTTTTTATGTTTCTTTGGTTACTTTGTCTTTTTGGTGGGGTGTGGTTGTTTTGTTTTTTGGGTTTTTTTGGTTGTGGTTTTGGGTTTGGGGGTTTTTAATTTGCTTGGTTGGTTTAGTTTTCTTGTGTTTCTTGTTTGTTTGTCTTTGTCTTGTTTGTTTGAGGGGCAAGTTCACAATAACAGAAAGAAAAAATATGTGGCTGCATCTGTACTTGCATCTTGGCGGATCTCCCAGACCCTTGGGTAGAGGGCCATCACATCCTGTGAGCAGCCACAGTTGAGCCCTGAAGCCTTCACACCTACCTGATCAGCTCCCATTAAAGGTGGCTGGAAGAAGACAGCCTGCTCCTTTTCTCAAGTCCAAGTACTTTAGACCTGTTTTCCAGGATTATCTCAAGACTGTGGATGGAATCTCTGACCTTTATTTGATTTGATTGAGAGCAAGCAACACCTTTCTAGAAGCAGAGAAGGTTTTATTGATTCAGGAATAAATGTCAATTATGCATTTTCTGAGACATGTAAATTCTGATATAATTATGCTGCTCTTTTTCATGATAATATTTGCACCCATGATGGTGATTTCTGTAAAGCATTTTACTACTAATTGCAGAACAGGCAAGATAAACCTGTGGTGAAAAATTTAAAATTCTCTGTGCAATGATCTGAAGTCACAACAGTAGTTTATTTTTAACTTCCTTACCCTTTATTTGTATTACTGTGTTATCTATATTTAACTTCTCATCACATTACAAATGGACTCAGCATTCCTGTTTTTAATTCAGATTTTAAATACTCCAAAGTCAAGGAAGTTCAATTCTGGGAATTTTGTTTTGGTCTCTTATGAAGAACAAAATTCAAATCTGGCTTAAGGTTCTGACATACATGGTAGTTAGGTATTCCATTTGGTCTGGATAATTTTCTCTTATGATGTAGCTACAGGTCTTTCCACCACTTTGCATACTTACAACTACAAAATACTAACAAGATGTTGTTATTCTGATCTGTAAGCAATTTTACAATGGAGTGGACATTTCACATCTACGTTATAAGATACTTGTAAACACTTGGCAGACTATGTGAAGGCATAGTTATCTTTAAACGAAAACGTTTTTCCGTGGGGTGTCTATTCAGCTTTTAAATGCCAGGCTTGCAGCATTCATGCAGAAGAAAAATCTCTGGAAGTGAGGTTGTAGTCTTCCTTAGTTCAGTTCAACATAGCTGAGTGGGAATGTGCACACCACTAAATCTCCAGAGCCAGGAGTTGAAATGTATTCTGTAGAAGTCCTCATCTCAGAAGTTATCAATGAGCAGAGAATGAGACCTACAGAAATCTGCTTTTCCTTCTCCCAACAGTTCTAAGAAAACAGTGACTGCCTGCTGCACCCCTCATCTCTGGGAAGTGTGGGAGCCAGTGCACTGATGATACATAAATATTGGAAAAATGCATACCTTTATTTCCCTTTGTGGCCAAAGATCTACCAGGCAATTTGGAGGTCAAACGTAAATATGCAGTAATTTAAAAAATGTTAACAGCACTTTCAGCCATGACTTCAAGACTGAAGACTACTTGTCAGAGGGAGAAATTTTATTGCCTCTTAAACGTTTTTAAAAGCTAGAATAATATATAAGCCTTGCTATAAGTATTATACAATACTTGCCACACAATAACCTTGATCGCACAACCACGTAGGCTGGAAGAGACCTCTAAGATTATGAAGTGGAAACATTAACCCAGCACTGCCAAGTTCAGCATTAAACCATATCTTTTAGTGCTCTGCCTACATGTATTCTAAATACTGCCAGGGATGGTGCTGGATTGTGTCCATAGGGCAGTGAAGTCGGTGAAGGATCTCAATGCAAGTCCTGTAAGGAGCAGCTGAGGGAACTGGAGGTATTTAGCCAGAAGAAAAGGAAGCTCAGGGGAGACCATATAGCTTTCTACAACTACCTGACAATAGGTTGTGGAAAGGTGGAGGTGGGTCTCTTCTTACAAGTAACAAGCCATAGGACAGGAGGAAAAAGTAGAGCTGGGGGAGAGTTAGATTGGCTATTAGGAAAAATTTAATCTCTGGAGGTGTTATCACACACTGGAACAGGCTGCCCAGGAAAGTGGCTGAGTCACCATCCCTTTATAGGCCTCTCCCAACCTAAATGAATCCATGATTCCATCATTCACGGGTCCAAATCTTTCCACAAAGAACAGGTCTAGTGAGGTGCTTCCCTAACTGGCTTATTTACCAGCTGTGTTGGGAACTTACCATCCACACAGACCAGGAATATCCTGGACTGTTTCCTCTCTGCTGTATCGTATTTCTAGCATACATCTGGCAAACTGAAGTCCCCCCTGAGAACAAGGGCTAGCTATTGTGAGACTTTCACAGCTGCTTAAAGGATATTTCAGCCTCTTCATTCTGGTTGGGTGGTCTTTACATGGTATCTGCTTTTTTAATGGCCAGCGTTCTCTCAGTCAACTGCTAAAATATTAATTTTCTGAAGAGTAGCTACTTAATTATAAGAGCATTAATAAATAGCTCTAAAAATAATTTTTAATAAAAAATGTTTGTTTTGCATGTCTTGGGATAATCAAATTCTATGGGGTGAGGTGTTCTGCTTCTGCCTCATAATTGGCCATTATTACTATTTTATGGCAAAACAGCACCTCCTTCTAGGAAACACTGCTTAATGAATATGCTCATTTGCACAGAACATACCAGCCCATGAGAAACCAGGCAGTGGACAAATTTAAGCCTTCTATAAAGACATTTTTTAACATGCAGAAAAATACTTTGTTTTAAGTAAAAATGTTGGGGAAAGTTGACCTTTTGCTCTGCCTTATTTTCCTTTAACTGGGCTGTTTCAACTCATGGGTTACTGAGATGCAGCATGCTGAACTTTTGTTTACCTTTGCATAATGCATACCAGGATAGGTTGAGGGACTGAAAACTTCAGTCCTTAGTTTGGTTGTAGAAGTTAGCATTCAAATATCAAATGTTGTATAGTTTTGTCCTTCAAGGGCTAGCTGTAGGAAGGAAGGAGAATAACATAATTCAGTTTTTGTGACAAATAGGCTTTTCCCACACTCACAGAGGCTGCCAGCAGGAGTGGTGAGTAGGAGGATTCTGTCAATGTGTCTGCTGGGACTTGCACAGAAGCCCCAGATATGTTTCACTCTATTGACCTGCCCTTAGTTTGAGCTGATGACCAGGAGGCTAGAATGCTACAACTCAGTTACCTACAACCTGGCCCAGCCAGTGCATTAACAAAGTCCATCTCCACACCTCTGTATGTTTAATGACAGATTTTCAGTTGCTTCTCTCTACCCTAAAGATTAATTTTGCACGAGATAACAGCCTGGGATTTTAGAGAAGAAATATTAGTCTTCCCTTCCCTGATGATTTTTGCCTTGCTCTTGAGCAGGGCAAATACGGTGAAAAGACAAAAGTAACCCTATGATAAGTAAATCTCCAAAATGCACTGCACCGATGTGGCAGCAATGAATTTAGAGCTTTCACAGTTCTGAAAAATGAAATGAAATGTTTAGCCTTGCTGCTAGATTGGTTGAAACCTTCATCAAACAATTGCCAATCTATAATATTACATTGCAAAGCATTGATAATATCAGTGAGGAGTCACCCATTGGACCAGAAGCACCCTACATCAAGCACATTTTGGAAATAAGATGCCCAGCTAAAAGCTTGTCTCCTGCAGAAAATGAATAGCACAATAGCTTATCACTTAGAGAAGAGTTCATAGGAGAAAATGGGAGAAATAAAAATAATAAAACCTGCTCCTGTGTAGAACTTTAGAAACATGGCGCTAACAAAGACTTCCCGTTCCACACTGAATTAGTGCTGCCAGAGGCAGCTTGCAGGGCTGTGGGTGTACTCAGCTGTGCAGAGCTGATTATAGAAGATGAAAGAGACTGGCAATTTATTTCATCTCACACTGAAGCACTGCTGACAACTGAAAGTGAGGACAGAAGGATTCATTTGTTCAACTTCTGTTTTAGAAAGCAGACTTCAAATGATACCACAGAGAAAGTTGAAGGAAATGCTGTGGTGTAACAAAGTGTCTATTTTTTAATTTGCTGACTCCAAGATTTATGTTTTCAGCTGTTGGGGGTTTTTGGCTGAAGGACAGCAGATATTTGAGAAGCCTGAAACACTGTGTTGCTGGTGTAAAAAGGCAGTGGTATTGGCCTAACTTAACCCACGTAAGGCGCTAGTTTGCAAATGGGAAAGCACTATATAGATATGTACACATCTTTATGTAGCACAAAAAGAGGAACATTTGACACCTTTCTTTCCATTATATTGTACTGTGATCTTGGGAGTTTTATAATTTCGTCCAATGCTGAGATGTTTAAATGGGGATATCTAATTGCAGTATTAGCAATCATAATAGTTAATAATTCCTGGAAAATTGGACAGCATATATCTTACACTTACTGCATTTTTCATGCATAGAGTCTCAGGGATAGATGGTGCAGGAACCCTCAAGTAGGGGACAAATATTCTGGCTAAGGAACAGACAGAGTACAAAAACGCAGATTGGAGACGCAATCTGCTTGCCCTTCATTTCTGTGCCTGTGGCAGGCAGAACAAGAGAGAGTAGCCTTAAACCACTGCTGGGAAAAGTCATATTTCAAAAAATAAGGACAGAAAAACACAGGAAAAGAGAGCCAGGGAGCTTCCCACATGCACAAACTGGAAGTCTTAAAATCAATGCAGACTCACATCTGCCAAGGCTGACAATAGCATAGTTGATTCTGCCTTTGGGCAGAAAGAAAGCTAAATGATATCTTGAGGCTCCTGTAGTTCTCTATGTATGCTGGTTGTTTTCAAGGACTTCATCTTTATTTTTAAATTGTGGTTAACCAGCTGTGTTATTTCCCTTCAGTGCTGAAAAACAGTCTACAAGTAAAAACAGCTTTAATATAAAAGAGTCAGAAGAAAGGTCTGCTGAAATGGTTGTTAAAATGTAAAAGAGTCAGAAGAAAGGTCTGCTGAAATGGTTGTTAAAATGAAATATGCTTAAAATTTAATTGTGTATACTCAATACATCCTAAACAACTATGTGTATTTGCAGTGATGATAATAATTTTGGAACACCCTCTTGAATAGCAAAAGATACAGTCAATGAGTCACAATGTGTCCAGAAACAGAAAGGTTAGAGCTTTCAAGGATGACACTTAGCAGTGTTGTGACCTATATAAATACAAAATATGTTGCTAGTATTCACAATGGCAGGTTGCCAGGTAAGCAGTCATTACTCATTCAGTATTTTAACTTACAAAAAGCAGTAAAATATAGTCCAGTTTTGCTTTGAGAACATTCTGTTCAGTGCATGTCGGTGTAGCAGGAAAAACATGGATGTCTGAGTAGGCAACTGGTCACTCACTAACAAAAACCAGTTTTGCTTTGCAAAGCAAGGAACATCAGACAAAACACCAGCTTGGCTTAAGCAGGTGATTAACTATATAAAACAAGCTGTGTAAGTGAATAGTAATGCTTCCCCATTTGCTGTTGTAATGCCATATCCTTCAAAACCTGAGTGCCTGATCCTGGTGCAGCTCTCTTCTGTGAGCAATGACCAAGACAAACTAAAAGGAAAACAGAGTTTCTTTTGTTTTTTCTCTGCTTTCTTAATAGAGAGGGCTGGACTCAGCAATGAGAGAATGTGGAGGAGAGGGGAATCACACACCTGTAAACCACTCTGTGGTTTTGGGAGCACACATGCTCCTGCCCCTCTCAGCCAACACTAGGGCTTCCTGTCAGCATTCAGTAACACCGTGCCTGATACATGATGATCCATCCCCTAGATTGCTCAAACACACCAGAGTATAACCTTTTACTTCAGTTATTTTTATTAAAATTTTTCATACAAACCGAGCATCCTTTGCTAGTCCTGACTTGTGCATCAGAAACACTGGGATAGAAGGTTACCTGGTACAATGCTGTGCAGCTGGGCTGTATCTGAGGGAGACATGATATTTTTGTGTCAGCTGAGCATCTGGTGCATACATTTAAATCTGTGGGTTGGCCTGCTGGTCTGTCCCTACTGTGCTCCTAAATAAGCAATAATTACCTCAATATCTTTGTAGCAATAGCTTGAGGAATTCATATCATGTATTCTGCTGGCTACTTCTAGGTTAATAATTTTCTTTCTAAATCAACATTTGAGAAAATGGCTTGAAGAAGTGAAGTTTCAGTATGTGAATAATAAGAATAGAGATTATTAATCTGAACGGCAGTAAGTACTAACTGCAGACAGCATCCATTTAATTGACATATTTTCTTTGTAGATGGTCTGTTTGATTTACACTTTGGCCATCTTAGAGCATGACTGTTTTCTATTGTTTGCCTTGTTAATACTGTACATAAATATAGATTATTTTGGAAGAATGACTAGATGGTGAAGTGTCATTTCCAGCTAAGAACATATCCAGTTTTAATGCATGTTGTTTCATGAAGAAATGTGTTCATAATAGTTTACTTCAGAGTATGTATAACAATTTTATCAAGCAACAGTATTGGTAGCAGAGGCTTTTGAACAACAGAGAATGTTAACAAAATTATTTTTCCAACATAATTTTATACATTCAAAACCAAACCATACTTGCTAACTGCCTTAATTCAACAGATATAAAGAAAAAACTTTTTCATGTGAAAATCATAATGTTCAGCTCAAACTATAACCTAGGTAGTATCGATATGTCACATCAGACAAATATTCATAGTTTAAAGTAATATTGCTATCACTTATATAGTGTGATGCTCTCTGTGACTGCAGATGATGTCCTCCATCAGAAAAACAAAAACTAAATTTTCAGAAAGCCATTTATCTTTTACAGGTGATCCTTTCAGGACTATGCTGGAAATTTCTGTTTTGAGGGTGAGCAAATGAACACAGGAGCCCTGCAAGCCTTTTACCTACAGTGAGCCTGGGAAAAGCTTGTGTGTCTTTAATCTCTACCTGCAGCAACTAATATCTTACACTACGTGAAGGCATGACAGGGAAGCAGGAAGGATTGGTGTCCTTGCACTCAGTCCCATTGTCCAGTTCTTGCTATCATATTTGCAAGTTGTTGACCTATACACTATGGAAGATACCAGTAGACTTCAAAAGTCAGTATTCATATCAATCCATGTCATATGAAATGAAGGATCATGCTTGCTTTTAACTGTGAGCTATGTATTGTGGATAAACTATGGAAAAACCCTACAGTGATGGTTGATTTCATCACTATTAAGTCAGTGTTATCAAAAGAAAGAAGAAAACAATTAAGATCGTGAGTTGTAGAAAAGGGTTATTTGAAAGGGGACCTCCTGGAATATACTTGTTTGGAAGGGAGCAGACACCTGTTCTGCCTTTGAAAAGGTCTGAATGTGTAGGTAAGGTAAGGGAATTCAAAATAATGCGTAACACAGAGGTTCCAAACAGTAAAACAGCAGGTCCATTACCACTGAATCTTTTCAAAATCCCAGCATCCTGAGTCTGCTTCTGAAAGATGACAGATTGATAAGTCTGAATGAATTCTCTGTTGGAAATTCATTTAGAAAGCAAACTCTTTGTAATGTGGTTAGAAAATATATTGAGTTCTGAAAGATGTAGGAAGCAGTAAAGGGAGAAATTAGTTTCTTTTTCTACTTGTTTTCTTTGCAGAGCTGATCTTGAAAGAAAAAGGTGCATTGAACAAATCATAGCTATTCAGATCTAAGGAATAATTCTCACTATAAGTGCAAAAGAGTAAATGTATTTATGCTGTCACCAGCTTTAATTCAAGATCAAACTATTGTGTCTGATTTTTGACCTAAAACAGTGCCTATTCCTTTAGGATCTGTAACTCTTAGTATTATATTTTGGCAAATGATTATACACTAGAAACATAGAAGCATGAAAGCAGGTAACTTGTTGGTACCTTTTGCCTACCTATTTAAGAAATTAATTTCATATCTTCCGAGTTTTCTGTAAAAAGCTGTGTTCAGGGCAGTAACTGTCATATTACATCCTTAGGTCTTAAAAAGCTTGAATTACAGATGTGCTGATGCTCAGGCCTTCAATAAACAGTGCCAAAGTAAAATAAAATACAGTAATCTAAAATTTTGCAGTTCAGTGTACTTTCATAAAATAACTAGGAAGCAATAATTTGAATGAATTCTAGAAAAATATCTGGTCTGAGTTGAGCTGATGGTGGTTTGGATGCTTCAGAAATTGTCTGAACACTTTGGGACAAGTTTTGACCTTTCCAAATGTGTTTGATCTCCGTTACAAGAATAAACATTGTTTTTCTGAAAAACAGAGCAGGTATTATTTTTGTAATGTTGACATTATTGCTCTCCTTTTGAGCTCTAGCAAGTGTCATCAGGCAATGCAGGGAATCTCTCTGTGCCCAGAAGATATGAAACTAGTTAAAAATGAAATAATTTTCCTTACAGATTAGAGGCTGTGATAGTTGTAGAGGTATTGGTCAGCTAATATGAAAAGCTGTGTGGCACAGAAAGGTCTGGGATAACTTATGTAGGGAATTAACAACAAAATTTTAAAATATAAAAGGGAAAAAGCCATTGTGGAATTAAAAAGGCTGTTATCGTCTCACATGTTAAGTAGATTATATCTGGCAGTAATTCCAGTGCAAAATCCAGGCATCTTTCAGGGTTTAGCCCACAGAGAGGCACATATGGGTGAATGAGGAATAGACTGGTGCATAGAACATAAGAAAAGAACTCAGTTTTGCTGGAAACTTTGGCCCAATTCCCAGCCCTCTGAGACTTCACTTTTAAAGAAATAATTTAATAATTTTATGTCTCAGTTTTCTGTCTATTTTAGTACCTACATGCCAGAAGCATCAAAGGGTTCTATTAGCTACTGGAAAGCACTGAAGTGCCTGTATAACAATGCATATAGTATAGGAGAAAAATGGGAAGATTTCGACATCAGTACACAGAGGATGCGCAAATTGAGATTTTTCTGTGTTGGGACAAAAGGCCAGACATATGAGTTTTTGTTACAGGCCGCCTGATCAGGAGAAGGAAGTAGAAGAGGCCTGTCAAAGACATCTGTAACAACAGGCTCAGTCACTGCTCCCAGTTCTCAAGGGGATTTTAACTACCCTGACATCAGCTGAAGGAGCAACACAACCAAGAACAAACAGCCCAGCTGGCTCTTGGGAAACATTGACTATAACTTCCTGACACAGATAATGGAGGAGCCATTGAGGAAAGATGTGCTGCTGAACTTTATACTAACAAAAATGGGCCCTTGATGGGATATAACCATGAGTGCTGAGGGAGTTGGCAGACACCATAGGAATGCCACTGACAATCACCTCTGAAAGGTGACACTCAGGAGAGCTGCCTGGGGACTGAAAAAAAGCAAATGTCACCTCAGTTATCAGCAGGCAGGAGAACCCAGGAAACTAGCAGCCAGACAGCCTCAGCCCCTGAAGAGGCAGCAGAATGGCAATCTGGAGGCCCTCTCTAAGCCTTTTCTAAGTGAAAGATGAAAAAGTGAGCAAGAAAGTCAGCATAGATTTGTCAAAGGTAAATAGTGCTTGACCAACTTGATTGTCTTCTGTAATGGTTTTGAAATCAAGTCAGAAGTACAATTTATTAGGGAAAAAAAAAAAAAGAGAAAAAAAAATACATGCAATAGTACAAAAGAAAAACCACTGACAGAGTCAGAATACAACCTGGCACCCCTCTAGTTAGGGTGGTGGTAGCAGTCCAGATGAAGTAATCTTCTCGAAGCAGTGATACTGTAGAAATCCTGGCAGTGATCCTGGTAGCTCTTGTCCTTTGGAAACCAGTGGGTAAGGGCTGCTTTGGTGTTCGAAACCTCAGTTTTTATCTAGGCAGGAAAGGCTTGGCTCCTCCCCCTGGGTGGAGCATCTCCCAATGGTATGATGTAATTTTATCAGTCATGCAGTGGGATCAATGACCCATTAACAGAAGATATCTCCGTGAAGGAAGGGTTGGGTAGTGGGAGAGATAAAGAAGTTCTGGTTTTAACAGATGACCCATTAGCAGAGGATATTTCCCACAGAGATAAGAATCACTGCCCCACCTGGTTTCACCAGATGGTGATAGAATACATATTTTGGGCATATCTTTACATGGTAACCTAGGGCATCTTCTCTGACTGGACAACTGCCTGGATAATTGGAGTGCTATGGATATTGCCTACATGGATCTCAGCTAGGCTTTTGACCCAGTCTCCCAGGATGTCATCGTAAGTAAGCTCAGGAAGCACAGCCTGGCTGTGCTGATGGACGGTGAGATGTACTGAGGAGTGGCTGAATGCTGGATCTCAGAGGGTTGATCAGTAACAGGGCCTAGATTAAGGCCTGTCATTACTGCGGTGCCCCAAGGGTTGATACTGGGCCCATTCTTGTTTAACTTACCCATCAATGGCTTGGATGAAGGGGCAGAGGCTTCCTCAGCAATTTCAGTGCCAACACACAGCTGGGAGGAGTGGCTGATACCCCAGAGGAATGTGCTGCCCTTTAGAAGGACCTCAACAGGCTGGAGAGATGGGCAGAGAGGAACATCCTGAAATTCAGCAAAGGCAAATACAGGGTCCTGCACGAGGGGAGCAACAACCCCAGGCACCAGCACAGGCTGGGATGACCTGCTGGAAAGCAGCTCTGTGGAGAAGGAGCTGGGGGTCCTGGGGGACAGCAAGCTCCCCATGAGCCAGCAGTGTGCCCTGGGGGCCAAGAAGGCTGATGATATCCTGGGCTGCGTCTGGAAGAGCATTGCCAGCAGGTTGGAGGATGTGATCCTGCTCCTCTATTTGGCCATGGTGAGGTCTCACCTGGAGTGCTGTGTCCAGTACAGGGCTCTTCAGTAGAAGACCAGGAGCTCCTGGAGTGGGTCCAGTGGAGGGAGACTGGAGCTCTTTGTTTATGAGGAAAGGCTGAGGGAGCCAGGCTGTTTAGCCTGGAGTAGAGATGATTTTATCCAAGTATCTGAAGGCAGAGTGGCAGCAGGATGGAGCCAAGCTCTCTGCGGTGATGCTGAGCATCACCAAAGACAATGGACAGTACATGGAGCACAGGAAGCTCCACCTGAGCACGAGGAAGAGCTGCTTTATTGGATGACTGAGTACTGGAACAAATTGTCCAGAGGGGTTGTGAAGTTGCCTTGTCTGGAGCTTTTCAAAATCTGTCTGGACATATTTATGAGTAATATACTCTACGGGACTTATCTGGGCAAGGTTGGACTAGGTGGCCTTGTGGTGGGATTCTGTGATGGAGATGATCTAATTTCCTTGAGCCAGAATAATGAGAATGATTATAAATGGGAAGATGGAGAAAAGGAACCCACAGAACAAATCCTTCTTACTGATACATGCAATACAGCTCTGAAATATAATTGTAGCATCAAAGCAATTACAAAACCTTTATCAGTGCTTGAAAATGAGTGCCAAAACCACAATTATTTTGTATACATTGGCTTCCATCTCACCCGAGATTGTTCTTTTATATGTCATAATAAAAGCAGAAAAAAATAAATTAGACTGAGAAGCTGTATAAGCCTTTATATATTCCCTTTCTTTTACTGGCATCTTAAGAAACTTTTTTCTGTGTGGGCTGATGTAGGTGCCTGCTTATGTCTAAGCCTTTTATAGTGCTTTGTCCTCATACAAATAATCATGAAAGCACATCAAATAATAACAGCAGGGGAATTACTATACTGCCAAATGTTCCCATCAAGCAACTAGAGTGTAGTCATCATTATAATCATTTTGAGATGTTGAATGTAGTTAAACCAGCAAGCTCAGCTCCTCTGAAATCTCTGAAGCTTTTCTCTGAAGAGTAAAGTAGCTTTCAGTTATAAGTAAGGATTTGTAAAGTGTACCAGAAAAAAAATCGTCTATGTTGTTGAATGCACTTACACATAAGTGTACATATATGTTTAGTTCCACAACCATGAAGCAGGTACTTTTTACAGGCTTAAATGTTTTCATGTTTCCTTTTTTCACTTTAAGGTTTTCTATATTATTAAAGCTGAAAATGCTAAATGTATCAAGAAGGAGACATCTGCTTTAGTCCTTATTTTTAATTTTGACTGCTCCTACAAATACAGTTCTATGGAGAAATGTTAAATTTATTACACGATGTTAAGAAGTCTAGGTGATGTTTGGAGATAAATGAATTAGCGGAGAAAATTATTGTTCTGTTTTATGCTGTGTTGCAACCATTTATCCAATGGAATTGTATTATTCTACCTCACAAACCTTCAGTGAGATTGAAAATGTAATTGTGACTCCCTTCAAAGAGGGAAAATTATCCAAATGTGCCAAGTGCTATGTGAGTGCTGTTGTTAAATTAGCGTGTTGACTTTAACCTCTGACTTCTAAAGCTATTTGCAGAGACAGCTGCACTTGTCAATCTCTTCCTAAAGACTCATTCCATTTTCTTAATTTCTACTGTGACAAAATGTCATTTGTGACTCTTTACTTTCAGTAAACTTCCATTTGTTCCCCTTTGTCGTCACTTGTTTGCATCTGTTAGCTAAGTTTATTTTTTTTAAGCTCTGCCTCCAAACAACCCAGATTTCTTTCTCTAAAACTCTTCTCACACTCCAGGGAATGTTTCGCATCTCGCTCTCTTCCAGTTATCCAATCTTTCTTTGAGCTTCTGACAACAGTATTGCATGCTTACTTCTGGCTGATTTCCTCAAGCTCTCCACAATTCTTATTCCACACAGATAGGAAGAATGTGTTGGGAAGCGTAATGTCATACAACATAGCAGCTACACCTTAAAAATATCTGAGATAGACAGCATTTTTTAAGGTGCTCTGAAAATGTAGACAGTTCAGATACAGTACATCTCAAAGAGTGTTATCTGTTCTCTCTGTTAAATATTTCTTGCACATTATTCAATCTTCAGGTATGGGTACAATTCCCTCTGCATTTTTCATAGGTATTTCTGACATGCCCTCCTAGTTCTCTCTGCTTAGGGCTTGATACACTAATGGAAAGAAATAGATTGTGAAGAGATGAGCCTTTAATGTCTACAATACACTATAATACATGCGGCATATATTTTTCCACCTTTTAGAAGCTGTTTCAGTGACCCATATATTTCACAGGATGTACCATAAAGTGCTTACAGTGAAATATTATGATAAGGCTTTTAGCAGCCATCGTAGGAATAGATTAATGGAGAGAAGCATAAATGAATGGCACAAGTGTACAGTATCTCATTCTTAATTTTTATTTTATCAACAGAACTGACAGTTCATAAAAGGCATTGTAGTCACAAATATAATTCTCTTAGTCTTGTGGAATTGAGCTCCTTCAGAAAATGTAAGTCAGTTATTTACTGGAGTTACAAAGGTATGTGACTTGGACTTTCCCTGGATGATTCTAAATTCACAATGAAAAAACCTAAGAAAGATGTTGGGAGGTAAATCATCTTGTTCTGCATGCAGATTGTTTTACTACTGTGCTTATAGCATGTTCTCATGTAAAAGAGGAGAATGAGAAAAACAAGAATGAGCCCTTTGATTTTGCAGCACTGCAAATCCTTACCCAGATGGGCGACCAAGAAACATGATTTACAGCTGGGTTTTCAAAATTATATTCTTATGTTGCTGTGAGAGATACTCATTATTTAGATTTCCCTTCTTTTCACTGAGCATGGGGAAAATTTGCATCAGTCCTTTTCAGACATCTAACATTATATATCCAAGTTAGGATCCTAATTCCCCTTAATTACTATCTTATTCAAGAAAAAGATAATTTGTAGGTTCATTCAGAGGGTGATTCAGAGCTGCAGAGTACTGACTAGAACTTCGGAGGTGACCAGCCCTCTGCTATATTACAGGTAGCCCAGAGTGAGTGAAATTCTGGGCTTTGCAGTCTCAGATGAGTATTTAAGGTTGGGTCAGGTGAATCTCCTCTGTGCCTGCTCCTGCCTTCCCTGAAAGCATTAGGAATTCTTTTGTTCATTTGAATAGAAATAAAAAGAGCTTGAGATCTTCGTTCTCTACTCAGCCCATAGTCAGAGTTTAAGATATACCTTAAATTTCATGACCTATTTTTTTTCTGCAATTCAAATTAGTCTTTTTTTAAACTTCAGCACATTCAGCTATTGCTACTGAAATGACAGTTTCTTTTTTGAAAACTCATTAGTAATGTTTTGAAACACTCTGTTTACAAAAGCTTTCGTCTTATCCATTAGAACAAATGAATGACTTACCCAATTTCAGAATATTTGTAAAGTGAGCTTTACAGATTCCATTAAATGTTAAAAGCTGTTTTCAAGAAAATTGTTCCTGTCTTCAAGTGCTCAGCTCACAGTGTGCTTTCCCCACATCTTCAGATTTGTGACATACTCCAGTGAAATAATAAAAAAAAGGATTATTCTAATTTGAAATAGGTCAGTCAAAAGGTGAAATCCTAAGACTGGTTATTTTAATTCTCTGGTATTCCCAACTAAGTTCAGGAAGGTTGAGAATATAATATGGGAAAAAATTCACTGAAGTATAGAAAAGATTAAGTGAGTGAACTGTACAGTCATGACCCCTGTATATAATAGAAATGTTTTCTGGGCAAAATTAAGACGGCTGTTAGATGTACAGTTACAGATTGACTGCAGATATATACAGCAGTGTAATTTTTGTTCACTCTGACTTTTCTACTGCTTGATTAAAAGACTAGACATTTTCCCTAGAGATTCACTCCTCTGGTTAATGTGCTGTAATTGCAATGGAGTGCTTAGTACAGCAGCAACGAGCACTATTCTGTAATAAATTTAGGTCACTGTAGAGTTCATCATGTAGTCCATGGCAACAGAAGATAAAGGGATGGTTAGTTCATCTCCAGCTTTTAGCTGCAGTGTCACTGATTCTCCTGTCTAATTATACTATTAGAACTAAATGTAGGCAAATTGTCCAAGTCCCAAGGTCCCTTCTTTCCTTCCTTACATGTAATATTTCAGTAAGAGAAAACATGTGTAATAGCATTATAACAGAAATGCGAACCATAAGAATTCTGAGGCAAAAAAAATCACATTTTACCTTGGAGCATTCCTTTCCTATTTCTGTATAATCCCTCAGGTCAATATTTTTTAAATTCTTTCATTTTTTTAAAAAAACCCTACAATTATTTTTTATCTCTCTAGCAAAAAGCAGACAAATTTGTACCACGATTTCAGAACTGTGGATTGTAATTGCTAAGTTTACAATTTAGAGTAAGTTTGGGTGGCAAGAACTCCACTACAAATTTTTTTTCTCTGCTCATGTACTTGACGTTGGGCTTGAGAATATTTTATTCATTAAGCTTGTTGGCAAAGCAGCCATTCAGATTAAATTCCAGCTCCAGGCTATTTACAAGTTTTTTAAGTTTCATTGTTTCCCATCTGATACAGATAAACATGACTGCCACTAAATGCCTATTTCCTGCATTAGGAGTAGAAGTAGGACTGAAATACTTTATCATGGCTTATAAAAAAGCATGCATAACAAATTTTTCTTCATTTAATTATGTATTTTAATCTCTTGTTATTGCAGGGATGATGTTTGCTGACTACCATATCTCTCGTGAAAGGATTGAGGTGAAAGATCAAAGCATTGGGACACAAACGTAAAGCAGTAGGATCTGAAAAAAAGTGTGGAGATAGGGTTAAGACTTAACCTTTACATATATAATACTTAAAACTGTGAACAATGAACTGAAGTGGATTACAGAATTTGGACAGACTTTTTGTTAGCTTTGAAGATCTTCTCCTTAAGAATCTCAAAAATTTTTAAAGAATTTTATGGTAGTTATATGCAGTGCCATAAAAGCCTGTTGCAATTAAGAATGTCAAGAGCAATGACATCCATTTTATAAGAATATGGAAAGCAGAAAGATATGTGTAAATTGTCTACCAAGATAAACCCATTGGATTTCATCTTTCTTAGCTCTTTGAACTGTGACAAAAACCTAAGAATATTGTGTCTATAGGATTAAGGTGCATATTTTGAAGGGAATGTAGGGAAGCTAAAAATTTCTCACCTGTAGTCTCTAATATCTTGAGCATTCATGACATCATCTATAATTTCATTGCAATATTTTTCCCATGTAAATTCCAAAGATGAAACTTTTAATAATCCATAAATTTAAGTATCTTAACCAACACTTTTATGAGAGACTGAAATAATGTTAACAGTTAATGACTCAAAACAATCGTCCATGAGTGGGGGGAAGGGTGCTTTGCTGAGGTCAGGTTTAACCCTCCCCCTGCCCCCAGGAGGAGGAGGTGAGTTTTTGAGTGTGTGGTGGCAATCCCCATAAGACAGAGGTCGTGAACATCCACTACCAGAGGATACAAGAAGGTTGTTATCAATTGTCATCCCTTACACACCTTGCCTTGTGGAAGGTCCCATTCTCTTGGGACACTCACAAGTAGCCCCGGGGGTTTTCATCCCTTCTGAGGGAGCAGAGCTGGCTCCACTATGCTGAGGTGAGAGGCAGCAGTCGTGCCTTAGAAGGAGTCATAAACCATGAAAAACCCTGAATCGCCCCCAGACTCATTTCTGGGGCCTTCCAGCAAAGACTGAAAGCTCTCCCTCAGCAGAAGTACCTGGGCATGCCCACTTAAACCAGGGCCTATATTATCCCACTGCTCTTTCTGTTTTGTGGGTGTCCTTCAGCCCCAATGGATCATGACTTCAGTCATCACTCAGGAAAGTGCATAGTGACTCTGACCCTCATTTCACAACTATCAAGTCTCATTGTGGGATCCATGGGTGGTGATATTTTTCACTCTCATTCTTTCTTTCTTTTTCCTAATGCATTTTCCAAAGGGAAATTTTTATACCTTCATATTGTTATATTACTATAGCAACTTTATTTTTTTAAAAAATAAATCCTACATATATGTGTTTATAAACTCCAATCATTCAGTGTTGTTTCAGCCTAATCTACCCCAAAGGATCTAGTAACAAGAACCTAGGTTACCCTTTCCTTCAGGGACCAGCTGAACAAACTCAAGGAAGAAGTGCTAACCCTAACTTGTATGGTATTATATGGCCATTGGCCCACTTGACTAAGGTTTCTCTAATTATTCATCAGTTTTCATATTGCTTTGTTTATAACAAAGCATTTTCTGTACACATAAACTATCGTTATTGAAGTCAGAAAAGCTGCAAGAATTTATGCCAACTAATGACTAGATCCACATTTTACAAAGTTCTTGCTTCTGGAAAATGTTATGATTTTTATGACATTAGGAAAGCCTTTTGGATAGTCTATAAAGTGGTGTTTATTTTGGAATAGGAGAGGAGAGAAATTTTTGACAGACAAATAATGAAAGAAATTACAGTCCTCTTTATATTTTATTGATATGATTTATATGGTGCAGAAAAGAGAGACGAAGGGAAATTTCAAAGACTTTTCAGAGCATTTCACCAAATATAGTCTAACCTGACACTGCACCCAAATTATTCAAGCAACTCCTCTTTAAAACAATACAGAACTGATTATAGCTCCTGGTTTGATTTCAGTTCTATGGTGTCATCAACTTTGAGTGAAGCTAGTGAAAGGCACTAAGACTTTGCTGAGATAGTCTCCAATCACAAGCTTTCCATGGCAAGTCACTTCTGTTTTCTACTTTTAAGTGTGGAGAGTGACTGCTTTAAGATGGCTTTTCCATCCTTACCCTATATGCTTCTATTATCTTCCTACAGCATTTATTATAAGATCTTTCTTTCAGGACTGATTTCCCTTGCAGTCCAGCTGTGATTACAGTTCTGTTCTTAAATTCCCTTTCTCCAGATGTCTCTGCTGTCAATTTACTCCTGTTTTCATTCACTCAGTCTTTTTTTCCCTCAGGAAAGGATATTGTTACAGACCTCAAGATTTTTCTTTAGATAGCTCTGTCCCAGAAGTCATGACCGTTTCATTCTTTAATTCTAGAGATTAAAAAACAAAACAGAACTTTCTCATTTCAGCTGTAATTGTATTCCTAAATGTCCACAATTTTCTTGAGTGCCTTCCATCTGGTGGAATTTGTTTTCCACATCAGGCAAGCAGGTCTGAAGTCAGATGACAAGGCCCTGTTGTTCATCTGCTGGTTTCTAATTTAACATCAGATCAGATTTTTAAGATATCTACAAAACAATCAATAAGTCTATGATGGAAGATTTTAAAATAGACATAATTTCAGCATAGCAGTTCAGTATCAATTTTTAGGGATAAAAAGTTCTAGGGAAAATTTAGGTTTCTGATGCAAGGCAGTTGACAACTCGTAAATTTGAGACAGAGACATATATAATTAAGTCTTCATAAGGTCCTACTACTAGAATATAGAATATAATGATAAATTTTGAAGTTTAATATCCCAATGCCTTATCCACTATCATGATAGAATGAAAAGAGATTACTGTTGGACAAACACTATGGAAAGAAGAGTTAGTTTGTGACATCATCCTAACTGAAAAAGTAATTGGTTTTTGAAGATGTTTTATTGCTGATGGGAGTTATGATTTTATGAGCAAAGGAAGGAAAACTTCAGTTAAGACAGATGGCCTTGCAGAAAATCATCTGGGTACTTCATCTGGCATTTTAGAAATTTTACATAGTTAAACCTGTTTTATTGGTTTAAATTTAGAAGGTATTCAAGTCTTTTATGTCAGTGAAAAAAAGGTGGCTTACCACAACCTTCTGTGTCACAGAATAAAGTTTCTGAAGTCTCATAGTCTATAACAGAGATATTTCTGGAAGCCTGAGAGGAAATTACTGCCTGGAGACAGCTTGTTGCTCTTCTGTTTAGAAACCTTGAAAATGGACAGAATCCAGCATTCCAAACTACCTATCTGAAGGATGACAAGGTTACACAAACTGTGCAAAGTAGGGAAAAACATTTAACATTTGGTGACCAAGTGCCTCTAATGAACCTGCAGATTTTGGTAATGCTGAGATTAACAGAAATAATAGAGTTTAAGGTTAATTAATTTTTACCAAAACCACATTCTTCTTAACATCTTTTCCCCAACATAGTGCGACCATTGATAAAGTAAAAATGCTTGTAATTGCTGAATAGAAGTGCCTGTGTTAGAAGCACTGACTTACTGTAAGAATTTTCAGAGAATACAAAATCTGAACGGACAGTAAATATTATTTAAATACTCTCATGCAAAACAGTGTTTTCTGTAAGGATAAATTGCACAAATACCTGAAATGCAAAAGAAAATTCTGTCTGTATCTGTTGCATTCTCTCACCTGAGCATACCACACCCTAAATATTAAGTACTGGCAGCTGCCCTGTAGTAAACAGTCTGATCATCACTCAGAACTGGTTGAGTTAAGCCAACCAATTAAAACCTGCTTTTAGAAAAATGTTAGACTTGGACAATGATGACCATAAACTAATAAGAAAAAAATTATGTTCTGGTGCTTCTCATAGGGTTTTTATCAACATGTGCTTTTGTTTCTCTCAGTATTCTTCACTGCGTTCTCTTTGGACCAGTTTGTCCTCCTGAGCTACCAACATATGCTGAGGATTAAAACCTCAGGCTCAGTAACAAATTTAGAAAAAAGAAAACAAGGGGATCTGAAGTTCATACCTGTTAGGCAAAAACCACAGAGATTTTTAGCAATGGAAGTGGATGTTTATCTCACACCCTTGTAGGAACAGAAAATGTTTTATTCATTGGCTGTGCAGTGTAAGTTCACAGACTTGATCACTGAGATCAGTCAGTAAGAGCTTTGACTACCTAAAAATCCTGGATTCAAGCTTCATTGCCTAATCATTGCTGCTAATTTTTATGACAAATGTAGAAAAATCATGATTGACACGTCTCCAAACCCACACCCCTAGTCCTACCCTGCATAATTGCTAGCCAGGCTAAACATTCCCTGCAGGCAGGGAAGAGAATCTACTATCAATATTTTGATGATCCATTAATGCAGGTCCTGTCTGATTGAGTTTCTGCATGCTCACTTGGAATGTAACACTCTGTGACCTTGAAATATGAGCATTAAAGACAGGATACCTTATCTTGCTGCATGTCACTGTCACCAAGTAAAGCTTCTATTATGGTGCTTTGAAATGAGCTGGTGGTGAAAAGAGAACCTCTACTATTAAGCCTACCTTAACACAAAACTTGTGTTATTTATTTACGATGCTACATGAATCATCTGCACTTTCTGTGATAAGCCCAGGGCTGTGTGTCTTTCATTTCAGCTGACATTTTGCTGCCATTTGCCAGGCTAAGTAACTACCGTGCAATCACTCCAAGCTGATATGTGGTCATTCTTTTGCACAAAACAGACATTTAACTCAACTAAAAGACCTTTTTGAAGAACAAAATTTGACAAAGTAAATTTTTTGCTCATAAATGAGAAGTCAAGTAAGTCTGCAGCAAATACACTTTCTGTGGCAACTAAAAAGATTTCTGCAGAGAATTTGACAAACTGATCCACTTCTGTACACAAAGTAGAAAAAAAATAGTTTTGGGTAAAAGGATTTCTCAGACTACTGAAAGGCTTTTATTTGAAATTATATATCCTTAGCCTTGCCTGATAAGATAGTTGAAATCTGCGCCTTTTTAAAGACAAAGAGCTGTCAGTTTCATACCTTTCAATGTGTTGAAAATGACCTAATAAAGGGACATTTTTCTACCTTGTATTTGCTTTCTTTCCCAAATATTTAATTATCAAACACAATGCTAATATTTGATAAACCTAATGCATTTCATGACTTTTTAGCTTGCTTGACAATGCCTTGAAATGATAGAATCACTGGGTAACTTTTGCATGGAGAAATTGCCTACTTTTTTCTCTCTAAATATAATTGGCAGAAAAGTGAGCATAATTCAAGGATAAGGAGTTTTGCTTGAAGTTGTTTAGGCACTGAGATAATTTGCTGACAGATTTGCTTGGATGCTTTCACTTCTACTTAAGTTTAAAAAAAGAAATAAAACAATAATAATAAAATATATACAAAGATGCACTGGAATTGTCCACAACTGACAAGTAACTTCTAGTTAGAGATTTAGAGACTGATGATTAATTATTTCTGATATTCTTATGTGGCAGATTATGTGACTTTCATTTTCTTGTCCATGAAGCATATCAAATGCAGGGTGCTACTTTTGGGTCTCAGCAAATTTTCCCCATATTTTTCTCTTCCAATTATTTGTTGCATACTGTACGTGCTATGCAGAATTGAGGAGAGCAAACACAAATAATTCTAGCCTGAGAAAATGCCATCATGACATTCATCACCACTTTGTGACATTTGCTGTCCTCTTATTAAACTGCCTGGCATTTCATGAAACCATACCCAGACTAATTGCACTTTTATTAACTGTTGTTTTCCCCTATTAAATTATTTGATAGTATTTTCCTAGCAGGAATGTCAACACGTTTAACTAACTCTAATAACTAAAGCTTTGAAAACCATCCTGCTGGGTCTCTTACTTCTTCCCAGACTGGTCTGATACACAGTTTTTAATGTCAAGAGTAGGAACATCCTATCCAGTTGAAACGGATGTTTCAGCTCCAGTTTTAGGTCTTCAGTAAATGTAAATTTACAAAGGTGGATCCAGTAATGCCTTTGCCTGACATCACAGTTATTTTCAGCTCCCTGCAAGATGCTTTCTATTTCTCAGCTCCAGTGTTATCGTTCACTGGATGTCACACTGCCTTCCAGAAAGTCAGCATTAGTAGGTTTTTACAGGTTTGCAGGGCAATGTTTGGGGTAAGGTCACCTTAGCAAGGGAAAAGCAGGCAACAGCAGCCCCTTAGTGAACCTGCAGCACATGTGAAACCTGCAGGTTGAGCTGCTGCCTTACCTGGCCTCTTTCAGGAGATGTGACTTGGAGGACCAGGAGGATGTGGGTAAAACAGCACCAAGAATTTACTTGAAAATCTCAAATATTAATTCACTGGGGATAGATCGCAGTAGAAAAAAAAATCTGTGGTAGAAATACTAGTAATTTTTTTGCTTATATATAAAAGAAACATGAGTCAAACAAACTTGCTATCCTGCCAAAAATAATTGTCTCATTAATCTCAGCTGTATTAATTTAGTTGTACTATGAAGATCAAATGCAAGAAAATCTTTTTGTGTTCTCACCAAGTTTAACTCTCTATATTTACTAGAGTTTCTTTCTCTATAAAACCAAAATTTTGGTAACACCTTTAACAATTAATTAGTAACCAGGGATATAGTGTGAGATGCAGAGGGAATGCAGAGACCATTCATCTGCAGAATGAAACCACACTACGCACACACTCTGTGTACATCCCTAACACTGCTTTTCTGTGAAAATAAACCTTGTTTATGAGCTTGGGGACTTCTCTAATCTGTAAAAATGTAGGAAATCTGAACTAAGTAAGAAATCTTGGTATTATATCTCCATTGTCTTGCTGGCACGTATTACCTTCAATTGTGAGTAACCATTAAGTGAGAGTGAACTGGACAAAAGACAGAGCATCAACATGCTATTAAATCTCTCTCAAACATCATAAATACATAGACGTTGTTCTGACTTCTCAAAATATCTCAGCATACAGCATAGCAAGGTAAAAAACTTGTTAGAAGTTTCAACACAGTCAGTGGGAGGGGGTGATATAACAGTTACTTTGAAGAAAAAAGAGAGACACCCAGCACTGATTTAATAATATAGATTTAATAATTTCATTTCCTCTTTGTAAAAGAAAATAGTTTTAGATAGTTGGTTAAAACTGTAGTTGCTTACAGCCTCCACAGTTTAGTCCAAGTCCATGGTGCAATATGATTAGTTTTATGGTTTAATTACTCTTCCTGTGGTCTTTCAAACCCCATGATTTTCAATACCCCGAATATTTTAGCAACTTTTCTTTGTAAGTAAGTTGTCAGTTTTCAAAATGTAATTGCCTAAGACAGATACTTACTTTCCTTTTGAGACTTAGTTAAAGCAAATAACTTAGACTTATAAAAAACTTAGTTGCAGGTAGACTGGTAATTTCAAGACTATTTTCACTTGCTGACATCAAAATATGTGATTTCGTTTGACATTTCAAAAATCTATCTGCATGCAGTTTCAGAAATCCTGGCCCATCTGGAACTTCAGTGCATTCAGCTTTGTCAATGTCTCAAACTTCTCTTTTTGCTTTCAGGAAACTTCTCTTTTTGCCTTTCACTTTATACTATACATTTACAGGTGTCTTGGTTTCAGCTAGGGTAGACTTAATTTCTTCTCTGTAGTTGTCACAGTGCTGTATTTTGGATTTGGAAAGAGGTGGTGTTGATAACACACTGATGTTTTGATAAGTCCTATTTAGTCAATGCCTTTTTTAAAAAGTAATTTTATGCTCTGCCAATGAGGAAATGCACACCAAAAAAAAACCCAAACAAAAACCAACCAAACTAGCCAGGACAGGCAACCCAAACTGGCCAAAGGAATATTCCACAACACAGAACATTGTGCCCAGTACATGAATTGGGGGGAGTCACCCAGAAGTTTGGCTGACCTGGTTTCAGAGGAGGAAGTCTGGCATCTGTCAGTGAATGGTGGAAAATTGCATTTTGTCTCACTTGGTTTTCTCACAACATTATTATTATTATTATTAATATTATTATTATTATTATTATTATTATTATTATTATTATTATTATTATTATTATTATTATTATTATTATTATTATTATTGTTGTTGTTATTATTATTGTATTTTCAATTATCAAACTGTTCTTATCTCAACATACAAGTTTTACTTTTATTCTTCTCCCCAGTCCAGCACAGTGGAGGGAAAGAGATGAGAGGTTGAGCAAGGAGGTTGAGAATCTCCTTCTGGGCTTAAAACACAACAATGAGTCCTGCTGTTTCTACTCACTTTTGATAACACAGCCACTTGAGACAATGAGGTCATGCAAAAAGAGAATGAAAGAGGAAATGCAGAATGAAGGGTTTACTTAGGTTCTGAAATGATACTTGTTTAAATGCAACCGTGTCTGCATTTCCCTACTTTGTGTTGCCATTGTACAGGCAGTTTTACTGAGCTGTAAAAACTCTACCAACCAGAAGGCTCACTGTAAGCATGTTGGTGTTACTGAAGCTATTTTTTAAAGGAGACTGACACTTGAGAAACACTAGGTTTTGGGAATTATATGTGACCGAAAGACATTTACTTGCATATACTGCCCAATATACTGTTGTGTAGAAATAAATATTCTGGACTGGTGTCTTCCTGTAGCCAGTAAACTGAAAAAAAAACTTGTCCAGAATAGTCTGTGCAGATTTTTCTCTTCTACTTTCCTAAAAAATATTTCACCTTGGCAGTTTTCTGATTATTGCTCATTATGCAATTTATCCCAAATTATTTTTTCACGAGTTTTCTCTGACAGGATTTTGAATCATTGTTACTTAATTGTTTTGGCATATCCAGTTCCCCAGATGCTGTAAGCTATCACCTTTGTCACTTCATATCCGTTTTCTACTTTTCCAGATCATGACAATCAAACCTATCCAGTTAAGCATGCATGTCAAGAACTCTGAAGAAGAGCCTACTAGACAAGGATGTAACTCAAACATAGAGATGAAATCTGCACAGAATTTTGTCCAGTTAGTAGGTGCTGTCTTCTTTATCTTTTTCTTCTTAAATCAAATAAATCTCTACTCATCTTCAGTACAAATTGTAAATCTATCTATTAATGTTAAGGGTCTTTCCCTTATGGACAGATACAGAGGCCTGGGAGAGATCCAAAGCTTTAAAATTATGTGTACTTCCCCTTAACATGTGGATGACAATTTCTGAAACACAAATTTTCTTTCATGTTGAGGATCTGGAATGCTGCCATCTGTCTTCTTTTTTTTTCATTTCAGATATAACATTTTATTTCAATTTGTATGTATAGAGAGTGAAATTCAGGGCACATTTGTGCCCAATTACTTTGAAATTAGGTACCATGGCACAATATTTGTGTGTAATGTTACGATTTTTTTTTAAACAGACTATTACTACTGGAAAGAGGTTACACGTTGCTTATGGATATGCTTTTGGAAGTCCAAAGAATCCAAAGAACAGCTCTTTTAACATCACATCCAGAGGGTCTGTGGCAGGACAAAAGGGAAGAGACCTTGCCATTTCTTCCTGTTGCACCTTTCCTTCTGGATTTCTTACCTCCAGATAAGACACTTCAACCTAACCTATAATTTTTCTGAAATTGAGTCTTAAATGCAGTTTGGGGAGTGAGTTTACAGTAGTGTAAGGCCTGCCTTGTTACTGTCTAGGTTAACTTTTCTACTCCTGTGGGTGGCAAGGAAGCATGTGTTCTGAATGAAGCATGACAACACAAATTTAATCCCATAAAGCCTTACTCAGTTTTCACAATTTAATATTTTGAAATGAAAGATATACTGGTGCCTGGAACACGTGCTCTCTTTCAGTAAAATGCTGGTGCAAAGTGTCCTGTTGGGAGTGACAACTCTTGTAGCCTTTACATCATCTGTTTCTTAACTTAGAGTTTGGTTTTCCTATGAGGTCTGTATAACTCTTTTTTTTTTAATGTAGACGAGCTGTGCAAATGTTGTAGTCAGCAATCCTTCTTAAGAAAATAGATCAGTTTGGAATAGAATAAGGGTGAAAAATAATTACAGAATAAACAGAAAGGAACATTTGATATTATACACCTCAATTTTTCCACATCTAGCAAAACTGTCTTCAAATTTCAAAGACATGCTTCCATCTATAATTGTTTCTTCATATCTCAGCATTCTACTTAGGTAATTTTTCATAATTGCTAGCCTTGCAGAAGCTTTTAATCATTGAGGGATTATTGAAAATATAGATTTTTGAAAATTATGTCTTACATAAATAACTGCAGAGATATAGTCACATAGATAACTATTCAGATGCAGGGACTTAGTTTTATTGGAAAATTTCCAACAGCTCTTTGAGTTTTTTCTCTTGCACTTCTTCATATGTACATACAGTTTATGTGTCCTTCCTACTGGCTGAGACAAGTACAATATAAAGCTGAAAAATGTAGTATAAGCAGGCATCATGCCATACATAATTTCTGTCAAAGGTTTTGCGTATAAAGGAAAATGAACGTAGTGCCTTTGTGTTGGATCTGTTAAGGGACAATGGTAAAATGTATTTCTGCCAGCATTGCTTCACAGCTTTTGTCTGATGGAAAATGCTCTTTCATTAGCACATGTTCCCTCAGTCTGTGAGACTATCAAAGTATTCATCATGTGTCCTCTGCCAGTTTTACTTTAATTCTTTGTCATTTACTCTGATCTAAAAGTCACTTCTCTGTCTTTTTGTTTGTTGAGAAACAAACAAATATAATTTTAGATCTTCAAAAAAAGGAGTGAAGAAAATTTCTTACAGTGTTATGCACAAATTGCTATCTTGCTTTGTGGTTGTTTGTATTTTGAAATCCAGTTACCCAAGGGACTGATTCCCATTATGGGATAAAAACAATAGCAGGAAACTTTAATTAAAATTAAGTTGAACCAGTTTGGTTCAGTTTGACATTTAAGTTTTATCAATTTATATGACATATAATATATTATATGCATATAACATATAATGTATATATTATATTATATTATATTATATTATATTATATTATATTATATTATATTATATTATATTATATTATATTATATTATATTATATTATATTATATTATTATATTATATTATATTATATTATATTATATTATATTATATTATATTATATTATATTATATTATATTATATTATATTATATTATATTATATTATATTATATTATATTATATTATATTATATTATATTATATTAGTTATATATTATATATTGTATATTATATATTATACATTGTATATTGTATATTACTTATATATTATGCTATATATTATATATATAAGAATTCTCACAAATTATGCCTAAATTACCTTTGTGCTTCAAGTAGGATTGATATTTCTTTTTCCCCTCATAACACAAAAGTGTGTTTTACAAGGCAAAGCAGCTACAACAATACACTTATTTATTGTTTTGAATAGCAAAATCTTTATGTATTTTCAGCGATGTGGGTGGTTATGGGATATAGGTTTATTTTCAGTGACATGTGGACATCATCCACCCAGCCTTTTTATTTCTGTTCATATTTATTACTGCATAGTGGTGCAGCTGATTTCCAAACATTTTTTCATTTTGAGTAACACAGGCTCTGGATACAGCAAGAGAGGCATTAATACTCTAAGAGGACGCTTCTTTGAGGTCTTTTACTATTTAAAGTTTCTGTGGAAGCCAGTAAATGCTGAGATTATAGAATTCCCTGTCTCCTATCCTTTAACATTGCCTGTGTTCAAAGCTCTTTTAATAGAAACATTGCAGCAAATTGCACAAGACACTGACTTCTGCTTGCTATCTTCCAAAAACTTTCCCTCTGCAAACAGCAATCTGGGCTGTCTTCAGCTCCACTCACCCCTCCCACTCCCCCTGCTGATCCGTCAGTTTCTAAAAAACTTTTATTCACTTTTTGTCTCATACTAAAGCAAGCAGGAAAGACACATTTGGAATCATATGCAGCCATTGGTGCCAGGCTCATTGTCTTGTGTTGATAATAAAGCTACTGCCCATTGCCCTCCCAGCCACGCAGCCAAGTCCTGTTCCACTGACAGCCTGCAGAACTAATAATATTTCTCTGCCACCCTGCTCTCTGCTTCCACCAGTTACACACTCTCTCCTCAAGAAGCAAGGAGAGAAAAAACACAGAATTTAATTAATTTATGGTGAATTTTTCTACCCATTGTTATATTATTCCTATTAATGCTGATGTCTATTTTTAATGCTTTTCTCTGTCTCTCCTCTTAGTCACCACACACTAGTCCACTCAATCCTTTTAAGTGTAACATATTCACTAAGAGCATTTCCTGTAGCTTAAAAATGTCCATCCCTCAGCAATTTCCACATTTTATCTGTGCTGTTCTGCTTTTCTTGTGGCTTTTAATCCATGTGCCCTTAAGTAGAGGTCAATATCTACATCTCATATTGCATAAACACAGATTTAAAAGCTGATATAGATATTCTGTTAGGGTGTGTGCATGAGCAGGTGCAAACTTAAAGAGAGATCAGTGTCCTGCACCCACTCTGTATTGGATATACGATGAAAGTGAAACCTGTGTTCATGTTGTCAGCACCAGACACCAGCTCTGATCTGTTGATCTTTGGCCATGGCACTGGTATGGTCAGGGCTCCACCTAAATGTAAATTTTACCAGACACTGCCACTGTGGATGTGAGAGTGAAGAACAAATGCAGAGCCAAAAGGCTATTTTAATTACATACTTTCCTACAAATTTATGCCAGGCTACATACAGACAACAGAAAAATCCCTAAATTCTATTAAGGAGAAGATGCATAGCGGATAGAATTCTCTCACAAAAAGATTTCTCTCTCTGTTTGCCAGTAAATGACATCTTTTCCATGAAGAGGAATGGGGTGTTTCAGATATGGTAAGGATTATCCTACATCTGTTCCCATCAAAGATTGTAACGCTTCAGACACTGCCAAGAGTTTAGTCTAATTCAGAGAACGATAAAAATCTTACCTTTGGACCAGTTAGATGTTTGATATTTCATATTCAAGGAGGATATTAATATAAGTTTATTCTTCTGTTTGAAAACAAATTCTAAAAGAGTTTGAAAAGAAGCAGCATGCTTTCCATCTTTTATTTTTATTATTATTTATATTATTATTATTAAATATTGCTTAGTGGAACATTTTGATATGCTATGATTTTTCCTACTCTTCCTTCATTTCTGAGATAATAATATGTTGTTGAAAATTTTCTCCTCCTTTACTTTTTAAATAATATGAAGTATTCCGTGTTGTGCATTTCTAGGAACAAAGCTCATTCATTCTTCACACTGCATTGTTTTCAATGAATCAGCTATTTACAGTGCAGCCCGACAGACTAATGGTTTTCTTGACTATTTGCAATGTGGTTCTCCTCACGCCTTAATAAAGATGAGCAGTATTTAACTGCCAGGCATCAGAGATCTCTTTATTTTAATTAGCAAGTGTGCTTCTCCTATCATTTTCCTTGGAACAAAATATATCCTAGAAGACTCCTTGCACTGCTCCCCTAGCTGTTGATTTGGAGTGAATTAAAGGAAACATCTTATGAAAAGTGAATAGCTAGGGAAAAAAATAAGGTCTAACATTAAACTATAAATGTTTCAGCATTTTGTTCAGTCAAACCTCAGGCCAATGGATTTTCAATGTCATGCCTTCGTAAAAGTCTTTTTAGCCCATGCCTGTCTTTCCAAACAAGGCAGACAAAAGCTTCTATTTTAAAAACAAACAGCTAAGTGATTTGCTGTACACTTGCCATGAATAGTAACGAGTAGATCTGTGGCAAGTTCCTCTCTTTAATTAGCACAGTGCTATAGCCTGACTGCTGTTGTTGCTGTTTGGATGAGTATTGTCTTATTACAATTCCTTCAATGCACTTGAAGAAATTCACAAATCAAGTTATTTTAAAAAAGTATCATGGAGTATTCTTTGGATTGGTTCAAAAACACTTCCATGTTTCACTTTTTTGTTTGAGTTTTGGTTTTTGAGGGGTTTTTTTGTTTATTTTTTTTAAAGGAAGAACTAGCTGTTAAAGCTCTGAGTAAATCCAGTGATATGTACTGTATAAAACTTCTTTTAAAACAGATTTTCATAAACATACTCAGGAAAGGTTTATTTTACATAGATGGAATGTGTACATGCTGTTTTAAAAACAGAAGCATTTTTAGGGCATTCTCTTATTACCCTGCCTTAAATGTAGGGATATTTCAGGGTTTCATAGTTGAATAGGATGGAAAGGATATTTTTTTAATCACATTTTTGTTAAATTTATCTGATGTAATACTTTAAATGGTTTTCAAAATTTTAAAGCTTTTCCAGGCAGAGCAGCATTTCAAAGCAGTAGTAACATTAAAGTAGAAAAACATTACAGCAATAACTGAATGAAAGGGAGAATGGAGACTGACCAGAAAAAAACTGTGAGAAGCTTCAGGCAATGAAACAATAAAGAAAAGAAAGGGTTGCACTTTTTAATGGAGGCTTCTAGAGATTCATGAAAAGATATTCTTCAAGATAATACATACCACCTGTACTGTATAGGAAAATCATTAAAAGATTGAAAGAATAAAATAGAATTGATAAATCAAGCATAAATTTCTTCTGTTTCTACATATTTCATGCAAAAATTCCATTTGAAGACCTTTAAACAAATTATTTAGTCTTCAGCCTTGGGGGTTACTAAAGATTTCTCTCCTGATGTTTTTTCATATGGGCATAGTGGTTGTCTGGTACCTTTAAGATTCTTTGGCCAGGAATCTCCCTATGGATGTGTCTCCATATAAGGTTCACTAAAACTAGGAAAAAGGACATGCAAATTTGTCAATGCTGGATTTGCATTTTTGCAAAGTTGGCAGTGGATCCTCACCAGAAAAATGCAAAACTCTCCTTTATTACTGCATAAGGAATGTTATCTCCTTACCGATGAGTTATCACTGATATCAAGGTATATAAGAGAAAAAACAGGTATTAAAAACAAATTCTTAAGAAAATATCAGAATTGTTCAGATACCTGGATTGTGATGGATGCTGTCCAGAGGGAATAGAAATGAGCAGGTCTTATGACCTGCATTTTCTGAATCATGGATGGAAAAATTTTAATGTAAATATCTTTGGCAATAAATAATGCTGAAGGATATTAGAGAAATTCACAGTACTTTATACAGGAGTTCCTGTTTTTTGAACTGAATTATTGGTCTTTAACAAGTTCTATAGCAGAAGAATCAGAAAGTATTTATTGAATTATTCACAGAAAGGATTTTAAATTAATTATTTTTAATGAGAGACATTGGAAATTCACATTTTAATATACATCAGAAGAGTAGGATGAGCAGTTAGGCAAATTCCAAACTCCTACCAGGAAATAAAAATTTTTTTAGGTCTAAAAGACCATAGTGTTTTCTTGGAGCACACATATGTACATGTGCAGTGATTTATACAGTGTAGGAATTTAAAAAGTGGATATACCTTCTCAGTCCAAGACAGTACAAATGGAAAAATGTGATGCCTTTTATATAAAGATATATAAATTTACACATATGTTTACATTTAAACCTTTGCACATACCTGTGCATAGTAAACGTACGGATTTTTTTAGAGGAGCTGGTAATTCTGCATGTTGTTTTTTGGTGGGGCTGGATTTTCAGATGGTACAAATCTGCCTGCAGCAGTGCAACATTCAGGTTGTTCAGTCACAGGTTGGTTTTGGATATTGTGTTCAAACATAAAGAAGGAAAGAAAGATGTTATTGCATTAGTTAAAGATTAATTCTTACTCAATGGTAGTGAAGCCATGATTGAATTTAAAAACTGTGAAGAAGTAAATGGTTCTAAATCCTTTAGTATATCAGTATATTATTTATATATGATATGTAAGTTGCAGAACAATTACCCACTTCTGGCATGAAAACCACTTCATGGGTTTTGCTATGCAACTGCCTGGAAAGTCAAGAGTGAAAATATGATGCCTGAGAGAGGATCAGAATGAGAAAATTATTGGATTATATAATCATGAATTCACAGCTATAAAAAAAATTTGAAATTACTTCTAAATATTCTACTTTTCTTGAAAAAAACTATGTAGATTACATACCTGTACAGACTATATGCAAAATAAATGTAATCATTATGAAGCCTTTTTTCTATATACTAAATTTACCAGATGTAAATCAAACATTGTCCCTAACAAGATAAGATGCATTTTTCTAAACATTCCTGAGTAAAGAGAGTTTATAGGCAAGCTTCCATAGCACAAAACTGTCTTTGACCAAGGCCAGAAGTTATCCAAATGTGGTCTTGGAGCTGGATAAGGGGCTACAAAAAGCTCCATATTTGGCAAAGTGGGAAAAATGCTTTTGCTAACATGTTACCAAAAAATTGAAATTTTCTGAAGATTCCTGGAGGTTTCAAGTAGGGGCCAGAGATGGAAAATGAACAGAGTGCAGCCAAGCTGAAAGTAAATATTTCACACAGATATTGAAATAAGTAATATATCAAGCATGCATATAATTTGTCTGTACAAATACAGCACACAGCACTCATGCCACAGTACACATCTGACTTCACCACCACAAAATACATCTGAGTATGTAGACACAGGCAGCATAATGTCTCTGAAAATTTTCTAGAACTTGGTTTTCATAGCACTTTGCCTACAGCTGTAATTGATAGAGCACAACAGTGATGTGACACCTTTCCTGCAAGGTCTTTTGTGGAATACATCTGCTGTACAGTGGGAAGACAAAATATGAGTCTTGACTTAATCTTGTGGTAGAAAGGATTCAAACTGGGAAACTGTTCAACGCAATTTGCATATTATGCAGATAAAAAGCTAATGACAAAAGAGTGTATTGGCAAACTCTGCCTTGTTATCTGGCAGTGATGTGTATAGCAGCATGAATACCTAGACATAAGCTCTACTAATGTTATTTTGCAATTAAGAAAATAAAGTCGGAGAAATGCAGTGAGAACTGCATATGCAAATAAGATTCAGTTGTGACGAAACACGTAATCCCATACAATCCAAATAATCCAGTTCACTTTGGGACACAGGCATCATGATTGTGTGTTATTAATTTTGAATGGTGGAAGAGGGAAAGTAGCCAAGTGCTTATTGAATCCTCGTTTCTAGTTTAAGCGGTGGCTTCTTCATCCTTGCTTGCCAGTTCTGAGTGTATTTCAAGGAACATTACTGAGAACAAAATCGAACAGCATCAATATTAATGATCTGAACTAGAAAGATAGCTTTTAGTGTGCAAATTAATTACCCTAATCACAGGGTTTTTTGTATCCATTTTAATGAAATAACTATTTATTTCACTGAGTCCTGAGCTTTTCTTTTGCAAATAAGGCACATTTACATGATAAATACATGAAATTTAAATGGATGACTAAATTAAATTGAGGGGGGAAAAAAAGACCTTTTTAAATACAATTTTCATAGGAAAAACAGCTAGATTAATGGGTTGGTTAGCTGACTGGCATCTGTGATTAAATCTTTTTAATGTATGTCAAATAGAATTTAATGGACCTCAAGAAATGTCTACATAGTAATATTCAGGGTTTAGTGAAGATGCATTTTATCTCCTATTATTGAAGTGTAGACAGCTGAAGGCATATTGCTTGTTGCTGCCCAGTACAGTATAGAGACATTCTGTTTGAGAATAGTGGTGATATCAATTTGCATCTCTACTTTCCTGTGTTGTGTGTCCTTTCCCCTGAAAATATTTTTATTCTACGTACAAGAATCTAAAATAAGAAATTCCACTCTAAAATGGTGGTTTCTGATTGTTTGCATAGTCTTCTGATTTAATCATCACATGTACATTTGTTCACGCTATTGTTTTCTAATAAAAACAAGAAAGGGAAAAATGCTTAGTTCAGGGGGACTTAAATCTTTTAGATTCTTTTAGATTGGTTTTGAAAACTTTATTTATTGTCAAAAAGCTTTGAAGGGCTCCATATTGAACAGGATTTGAAACTCATTGCAGCTCATTTTTTGATAACAGTCCTGCAGAACAGAGCATCTTTCTCTGCTTGCTTTTTTCCCAGTCGAGCCACCAGAGACATCTCCAGCTTCCTTTGATTTGGAATGATCAATGGCAGCTGCGGCAGGCAGGCAGGGTGCCCCAGGCACAATGCAAACAAGTCTCTCTCCCAGCTCACTAGGATTTACATTTCAATTGCTGCCACATTTTTAAAGATAATTATAACCTTTTTATATTAATATTTTTCTGTGGTGTCTCTGATATTTTAACAACATAAATATTAATTTAGCATATCAAGGAGAACAGCTTTCTTCACTGAAATCACTCAAACAAAAAATATCTCCCAAAAACACAGGGCATCAAACACGGCATCTCAATCTCTGAGCATTAGCAACACTTTGGAGGGGGGCATCTGCTGGATTTGATTTTGCATGGTTCTGCACTGTTTTAAAGATTAGCAGAGAATAACCTTTCCCTTTGACTTGAGACCAAACTGTCCTGCTACAACAGCAGAATGTGTTCACTGTCTAAGCAGACATCTGTGACTTATGTGGCTGCAAACAGCGTCTTTACCATGGTGAAAAATATCAGCCAGATAAAGCTGCCTTGATAAAATTGATTTTCTTGGAAAGAGAGAAGGGGAAATTGCTGCTGGTGGTGTTGAGAATTTCTAGAGTTTCATGCTGCAGCCTTTCTCCTGTTACTAATCCATCCTTTTATATCGTTCCCCTTTTGCATCAGGAAAAGCAATCAAAGTGTACAAACAGATGTTGCTTTACCTACCCAGATCATGTGTTGGATCACAATAAATTTTTTGCAGCCTGCCCCATAAAATTTTAGCACGTAGCTATATTTGACTTATCTAAGTCTTCCCCACCACTCTTCTTCTTTTGTTTCTAATGCAACTACAACATTCTTAACTGGCCTCCAGTGCTGAGCAATAATCACAATTTTTAGATTCAAACATTTGTGGAAATAATGCTTTTTCCATAGCAACTGACAAATAAGGGGAATTAGTGTGTGTCACAAAGAAATTTTATATCAATACTCCTCAAATGTAACAAGATCATGCTGCTGCACTTCTTGGCAAAGTGCAGTTACAATCTTTTTATGGACAAGACCTTAATTTCCTACACACCCAAACCATGAGCTTGAGCATCGCTTGAAGCTGACTAGAGGAATAAAACTGCTCATGAAATATGCATGACTAACACATATGCTGCCAGGAGAACCTAGTATATTATGTATGACCCTTCTGTAATTGTAAGAAAATGATATTCATTTAAATGGATGTTTATCACAGTTAAAGGTACACATAATGAGACAAAGGTCATGTACCTAAAAACACAGATTTAGCCCACTATTTCTGGCCTTGTTTGAAAGGACTATGGCTTTTACATAGTTGTTTCTCCTGCACATGTGATCTATAATTATGTAGCTTGAAAGAGTCTCTTTATTTTTGCGCCAAATACAGTCTTAAACTAAATGCAATTCTAGTATTGTGTGCATATATCCAGGCAATATCCAGGCAGCATATTAAAATTCACATCAAGCCTAACTCTCCTTTTTCTGCTGCTGTTGTTCAGGGCAGCTACAGATTTTTTTTTCTCATTATTATTTGCCTTTATGAATTGTATATTTTCTTATTTTTTAAACAGTCCAAGTCTCTTAAAGGGAGAGAGAAATTTTCAGCTTGCAAAATACCTGCAACATTCTACTTCCATCAGCCCTCCTCCAAGCAAAGCAAGTTTTGAGCAATATGTTTTAATTTGTTTCTTCCTAACCTGTAACATATTTGTAATGCGGACATGGCTTTATCTTTGCATGAATACATTCTCAGAGCTCGGGGAGAGGTGTTACACAGAGCATTGCACTCAGTGAAAGCCAGATTCAGTGCAATAAATGAACCTTTTGATTAGTGCCGCACAGCCTCACCAGAAGCTTTCTCTCTTGGTTAAGGATCTCCACAAAGATGCCTGAAATTTTCTTGCTTCCCCCATGAGAGCAAACCTGCAGTCCTGAAAAGCCGCAGGTCAAAGAAGGGAAAACCTATTTACCACAATTCAAATTGCTTATAGAAAAAACCCAAAAAATTTCAAGACATGTAACTGCTTAAGAAATGACTCTAAGGCTGATGTTGTTACGCTCAAGAAAGGGGGACAAGTTCATCTTGGTCTAATGCCATTGATTTAAAACCATACTATCAACAGAACTGAAAGCAGATGATAAATCTTTTAAAAAAAAAATCACATTGGGCACGTGGTCTTCCTTCAGGCCAGGACAACACTGACCAACAGAGTACTGTCACTGTCTTATAACAGGCTTGAAGTCAGACTCTCTAGGGTAGAAGAAGGAACTGAAGGTATTTCAGATGTTTTTTAATACTATCTGCTGGAAAAGAGTTTGAAAACACCAGGTAATCAAAAGCTCAAAGAAGCCAGGTCTTTGTGTTTCCTGTGTATTGGGCCTCTGAGGAAGCAAAGGTTTGCAGCTGTCTGCTTGGCCTCTCCTCGTCACTATGCACACGAGTCCTGCTCAGACCTGGGCTCCACCTCATTGCCCTGAGCAGGTCGTACAGACTAGGAGCCACAAAGAGGGCTTGCCCATACTCTTTGAAATTCATTAAAAACTTGGGGTTTTTTCACTTAGGTTACCATATAGCATGAGAAACCCTGAAGCCAAAATAATTCTCTTTCTCTTTCGTGTACCAGCAGTAAAAGAATGACTGCACTCCAAATTGGGTCCATTTTTTCTGCAAGTAAGAGAAATACCACTTAGTCTGCTGATAGAAATTCAGGGGGAAAATTTAAAGAAAAAGAAAAAAACCCAACCCTAAACCAGTCCCAATACCCACTATAAATAATTTCAAAATGTTTAATTATTAAATTACTGATTCATCCTATCTGATATGAGAAATTCCCTGAATGAAAATATTTGTACTAATATACCAACCAGAGAACAAGAACAAATTCTGATCTGCTTTTTGGAGTGCTTTTTTTTCTCAGAGTTGAGGTCAGAGCAAGGGTTTCTGAATTCAGTCCAGCCCTGAAATAGGGTGATGAGGATTGCAAATACTGTAGTTTAACTTTAAGAAAATCTACAACTCTACAAAGCAAAAGCCGCTTGTATTTTCAACTTTTAATTTATTTTCTTGCAGCATGAGTAATATCCTCTATTCCTGACACTAGTCCCAGTCTATTTTCATGTTGTCAGAGGCCAATATTTTCAAAAAAATTTCTCTAAAAGTCTATCTCAGGTAAAGTGAACAGGAAAAATCAAAGAAAAGTGGAAAAATATGCTGAGCACTGATGTGTGCCATTATACTACTTATGCTTCTAATTCAGCAATCAAGTGAGAAATCTTTATTAGTCTTCTGCAGCAAAAATAAAAGGTGTCACAAGCTTTGGCTGTAACCAGCCCAAGACAACTGGATATAATACCAAATACAATACTTATAGCAACAGCAGCATGAGGGTCTCTAGTAGGCATTGATAATTCAGCTGCACTGCATAAATACAGGCATTCACCTGCAAATTGCTTTTCAGCTTGTACAATACAAGGAAAAGAGACTGAAGAGTTTGATGGAGAAGGCTGAAGGTGATTTAAAACAGATGATAAACCTTTCCACTGAAATCTGAAAGAAGGAGGGAATTCAAGAGCCCACTAAATGTGCTTAGGTGACTGACTCTTTCTTTGAAAGCAGAGACATAAATTGCAAACTATGCTTTAGTGTTCTCAATATGCTCTGACAGCTTATACTGCACACACCACTTCTAAGCCTTGCTTTTATGTAAATTAATCATGTTAATTAGTAGACAGCATTGAACTCATGGCATTAATCCTATTCCTTCCCTTGAAATGGAAGCAAAGTTTCCAGTTCAGTCAGAAAATGGGATTGTTTTCTTCTTCTTTTTCTTCTTTTTTTTTTTTTAATCTCTTGTGAGGGTATATTATATCTTTTATCTATCTGGAAACCTAAATAGAAGCTATAAGAAGTCTGTGTCTCACAAACACACAGTTATAAAGGGCACCCTTCATGAAAAGGACATCCACATCAATATGCTGCTCCCTGACAATGGCAGTAACTCCTTTTCAGCAGGCAAGCACTCCATGAGCTTTTCTTTTGCTTTGTGAACCATTAGAAAGCCAAGAACAGATATTAATATGAAAAATAAGAGGAAGCAGTGCCTAGCATGATTTTGCAATACAAGAAATACATGGGGTTTTATAAAAAATTTCTAAACAGTTCCTGTTCACAAATGTAGTGTCTCTGTGAATATTTTATGGATTCCTTAAGAAAGATGTACAGATACACAGTGCTTATGTACTTATGTACCAGTACATTCACAGTTCTCTGGAGACATTTTTTCACTATTCCAACTGTATAGATTACTAGAGGAATATTACTGAGATTGTCACCGAAACTGTCTTTCCTCTTTTCCCCCCCAAGTCAATTAAGAAACAGGATTACTTTTTTTTTTTTTTTTTTTTTTTTTTTTTTTTTTTTACTGTCTTTTGATATCTCTAGAAATTTCCTTGCCTTTTTAGTATGGTAGTGGTGAACAAACTTGTGTGAGACAGAGCACAGTGCACCACAGTTCCAAAACTTAATTTTTCATGTAGCTGCTAAGAGTGCTGAAATGCTAAGGCATTAATTGGGTGATTTGAATGATCTTGTAAAATCTCACTTTAGAAGCAGTTACCTGAAGGAACCAAATACTCCAAATCCTCTTCAGCTTTGCTTTTCAGAGTTTTAGGGCTTTTCTGTTTAGTTTAATTATTTATACTTCAACCATTACCTGTAAATAATTTTAAATCAAATAGTAATTTCTTCAATGGCTTGTTTGGAAGGATTAGAAGGAAACGGAATACTGATCTAGAATTATCAAATGCTAATTAATACTATCAAATATAAATATCTCATATTTAACTTACAAGACTCTTAAAATCTCTACTGGGGCCAATAGGACATTTTAATTTTCCTAACTTTTAGTATTAAATAACCCTAAATAAATAAATATTCAGCATGGTTTGCACAGGAATTTTTCCAAATATTCTCTTTAATGTTGTTGCAAATCATAATGGTATCTTTTGTGCTACCTTTTTATTTTATTTCAGAATCACAGTTTGAAAAGACATCTCCTGGTTTCTGACACTTACCAGGGGAGGCTTGGTGAAACAGTGCTGTAGTGGATGTAATGGATTATGACACTTGCTTTGAACACACTCCTATTGCTAATTAAACTAAACACTTGGAACCCAACTGAATTTGGTCACCTTGACCAACTTACTAGGTGTAAAGTGTTTTTTACATTCTCAGAATCACAAATTTTATTACGTACCTGCTTCTAAGGTGCCTCACCTGCTACCAAGGAAGAAATCCTGAAGCAGTGTTAGCTAGAAGAGTACAAACCAGTGTGGGAACGTAGTATAAATCTGACTTCCCTGTAGTAGACAGCAAAAAGTCTACAAACACTGGCAAAATGAGCATTAGTCATTAATTGTGTTCTTGGTTACTAATGTAATAATTCTAACAGTGGGAGAAAAAATGATGTTGTGAATTAATGACTTTGTTCACAGTGGATTTTGCATGCACAATTACAGCTTGCACCTTCATATTTTTCCTATATTTGGCAATTACTTTTTTTTCAAAAATCACCCTAGATGATTCCCTAATTATTCTTGTTCTGTCATTTGTGTAGGCTTTTTTTGAACATTTATTGACCACCCATATGCAGATTCTAGTTCACAACTCAACTTCAAAAAAAATTTTGTCATTTCTAAGATGGGTGATTATAGGACATTTTCCTCACTCTTCTGAATTTTCTAAGCTGTTCTGAGACTAATTTTACTTTTAACAGTAATCCTTAGTTCATACAAATATATTGTTATGCCTATAAAAACTGATGCTTTATCCACAAGGTGCATCAGTAGAGATGAAGCAAAAAAGGACGACCTGAAAGCAGCAGCAATAGATAAAAAGTTGGGACAGCACATTATTTTATTACCTAGAGCTGTATGTCAAGCCATAACAAAGAAATCACAACAGTGTACTGAAATGCTGTTTTGTATAAAGGCTGAGAGAGATCTACTGAGTAGTAAACTTTGAATAAGAATCAGTCCTCTAGTATTTAATCCCAGAAGATGATAGAAAACAGAAAGCTAAAAACCCTGCAAAGTAGAAGGATTTTATAATTTTGTATCTGTATGGATTCTGCTAGCCTAGCTACAGCCAAGGGCTTTTTAATCTTCTCTCTGGAGGATACTTTGAGATCTTGCCAAATAAGCATTATGCTGTGGTAGGAAGGGAAAAGGGGCTCATGTATGGGTATGAGAAGGCATAAAGATGAAAGAAATGGCAAAATCAAGCTACAATGAACAACGTTAGCATCAGGATGTGTGCATATTGCAAACAACTAGGGCATCAGACAATAATCAACAGCAGTGTTGCAAGGTGCAACCTAGAATTCCACAGATTTGTAGTTCTTTAGGAATACGAATGTATTAAGTCAAATTTTCTTTATCACCTAGCAAATGCAATATCCCTCTCCTTGCTGTATCTTCTTTACACTAAGACGTGTGCATACACACACTCATTACCTACATGTGTAACCCTATTGTACTTGAAACTAACTGCTTCCAGAATAGCTTCCTTGCTGCATCTCAGTTACTACTTTCAGACATTTATACGTCTCAAAGGGACTCACAGAGTCTATTCTGCTCGGTAGGAAGTCTTTGGCAAAGAAGTAGGGTCTAACAGAATTTTAAGAGTTCACTGTGATTTCTTTCCCCTCGTCAGGGTAACCATTTTGTGGGAGACAGGGCTGGAATGTTCAGACTGCCTGACTCTGTCTCAGCCCTGGTACCTAGCACTTGAGGCATCTGTGATCCTCAGAGGCACAGCAGCGGCTCCTGCAGCAGGCTGGCTTCTAAAACAAAGGGAGTTTTTCCGAGCAAGCTTATCTGCATTAACAACACTAGATTCCAGATAGTTGCAGTGCATCAACAATTCAAACTAAAAGAATAACAGTAGCTGAGCAGAGCAAACTTCCAACTGTGAGGCAATTATAGTGCTGTTGAATGGCTGATTGCTTGTGTGTGGTCCCCTCGGTTCCCTGATGTGGTGTGCTTATAGTTTTGCAATTGGATAAAATAGATTGGAATGAGTGCTGTCATACAGAACTGCCAGCTGTTCCACTGTTAATAAAGACACTATTTAGCTATTAATACATCCCATTCTTCTCTGCTGTGCTTATTCAAACAAAGTAGTTCTGTTTGTAGAGAGGGTGTGACTGCACCTGTTCTGGATTCAGGAATCCACGGCCCATGAGAGACCCCTTGATACCCCTCAGTAACAATGTCAGCTTCCAGCCAGAGCACCACACAAAGACAGACAGAATGGGCCTGCTTTTCTGACAGATTTGGCAGACAGTGTTCTAAAAGCATGCAGGCCTTGGAGTTAGCTTCCTACTGCTTATGCTTATAGTTGGCCTTTACCAAAGGAATCCTTCATAAGCACTCGAGTTTTATTTTTTCATTCTTCATAGACACAAAGAAAAAGTGCTAAAATAAGTATAACTTGAGGGGTATGACTTAAATTATACTTTGTACTCGATTTTACTGGAGAGTTGTCTTAATTCCTTGCATTTTGAGTGAATAGAAGAAAAGGGCCAAGTCTTATTCCAGCATAAGACCATTGCTCTCAGCTAACTTTTATTGGAAGAGATTAATTTTCAGAATAAATGGAAGCTTCCCTAGAAAATATATATTCTTGTGCTAGTAAAACAAAACTATTATAAACCTGGCTTAAAAAGAAAAAAAACCATATGGGGAGTGCCCTAAAAAAATTAATTTCACTAATTAGCATTGCTAGTGCTGTTTTAGTATGTCTAGATGCTAGAGAAATAGGAAGGTTGCAGTTGGCTCATGATAACCTTAAGACCTTAATTTGGCTTCACTAGTGACTTTCAATACGAGCTTGAGTAAATTATTTCTTTTCTCTTTAGTGAAGGATGTTACTGTTACCATCAAGTCCAGCTGTGGGAAATGCTCACCCTAACTGCCAGCAGTGGTTACCTGGATTATAGATAGCAAGTGTGCTTTAGTAGTACTCTTTGGCATTGATGAATCCTCTGAAAATCCCCTGGCTTATTTAGACAGTGAGCTTGGAATAGTGTGAGAAGCTATCTCCCTAATATAATCCCATTTCTAAAGCTAATTTGTAGCATATTAAAGCAAATAGCTCTATTAATTTTAATTAATGAGTAATGATGCGTAATGTAATAACTGCGGACTAAATATCAGTCCAGGCCTTGGATCTATGACCAGCTGTGATAAAAGGTGTGAGAGAACTGCTTCTTGGCCTTATTTAGGCTGTTTAAACTGGGTGAAGGGGGGGGAAGTCACTACTAAAAACACTGATAAATTAGAGAACACTGACTAATGGTTTTTGAAAAAATGTATATTGATTAAATAAAATGCCAGTAAAGAAAACAAAAAGACATTGTTCTGGAAAAAGTACTGGATTGTACTTTTTCTTTAGGCCTAGACCCAAATTTCAACTATGAACTTAGATACATTAACCCTCTGAGTAACCCAAATAAAACTATCTTCCAAGATTGGGATTGGGATTGGGATTGAGATTGGGATTCCAAGAAAAATAAAATTCACTTTTAACTGAAGTTTAAAACAATTTCCTTTAAAGTGTAAAGATTAGAGAAAGGATTTAAAAAATATTTGTACTTTCCTAAAGTAAATTTTTTTAAGCATTTCACTCTTGTGAAACAGGTTTTTAAATTAAAACATGTATTGTTGCAAGATAGTGTTTAAAAATGAAGTAAAAAAAAAAATATTGTTTATAACAAACAGTAAGAATTTAGGTAGAGTGCTTACCTGCTACTTGCCCCAAGAGCCATATCTGTGCTCGGTGCTCACGGAGAGAGCTGCAGCTACAGGTCCTGACTATGCCCCACCCTTTCTAAATAAACTTGAGAAAAAAAAGTCTCATCTCTGGAGCACTGCTCCCTATTTCTATATAAGAGCAACAAGAGCTGTAAAGGCAAACTAATTCTTTCCTGAGAAAGAACCTCCATCTGTCTTCTCTGTTTAGGTCGGAAGTTCTGGTCACACACTGGTCTTTACTTTGGGTCTGTAGCATGAAGAATGCAAGGAACAGTCATTTTGATGCTCCTTAGGTGTTAGCACAAATAAACAGATAATCAAATAGATGATGAAGCATCCTTCATGCCAAACCCTGATTAAGATTTTTTCAGAATAAAAATAGTGAAGATAATTCAAATATTATCCGCCTTTGTAACTGTTTCATTGTTTGGCTCCTGTTTTCTTTAAACTCCACAGGAAAATACAAACAGCAAATGCAACAACTTGTGGGCTGAACAAAAGAAAAAGAGAGAAAGAAGAGGATGGTAAACTAAATGAGCTAAATAAAACAAATACAAACATGAGCTGTTTTCCTGTTGAAGAAAGAAAGCACTTGAATTTATCATCCAGTGCAATTTGATTAAACATGCCACTGTTTACAAATATAATGTATCAGTTCATTTGTTGGGGTTTACATCATTGATGTGCTTTTTTGTTAAACTAGGTCAGAGAAATATTTAAACAAAGGCATTCTTTAATATGAATAAACAGACAGCAAAATTAAAGGAATCTGTGCTGATGACTTATGAAGGTTACATTAAACACATGTGTTCTTAGTTGCAGATTGCACTTATGTGTGAGTTTCAGTGTAACTCTGGGCTTCATTCTGCTCTTGTTAATTAGCTTTAGTCTGATGTAAATGCTTTGACTTCCTGGAATTGCTCCTAATCCATAGCAATGTAAGACAGAAGAATTCAGCCCATGACTTTTTTCCTGTATCTATAACTTGTCAAAAGATAACAGCTGAAGATATCACCTCCAAAGACCTGAAGCAAATATTTGTAAAAGTTAATATCCTGAGAGAAAATGAGATTTTACTTTTCCTGGAGGCATTTGTTTGTAACATTGACACATAATATTAAACCCCACAGTGAATGATAAAATGACATTTAAAAATTCTGACTTTCTGCATGTTTTCTTACATAATTGGCACTGAGATGATGGATAAACCACCTGCCATAAAACATCTAGGATTAATCTTTAAAAAGGATCTAAACTTATACCAGCTGATGTTATTGCAAATCCTTTGATTACCTTGAAAGTGAGCAGGAATGGGCCACAACTGAGCATTTCCATTTTAATGTTAACCTGACTACAAAATCCTCAGAGAACCCCAGTGGATTTCACCATATGCACTTAGCTAAATTGCACAGCATCAAGCTTCAGTGTTTGTCTCATCACTCTGTATACTTGGGGCCCAATGAGTCACTCCAGAATAGCAAAACAGGACAAAGCACAATTGAATTCCAGCAACAAAACCAATTCTATGATATAAGCAGAGGTAAAATAAATTTCGTCTGTGATTAACTGAACCTTTTCATTCAATGCAGGATGGTCTTGTGTAGGATGTGAGAAAAGGAGAATCTGAAGACGGGCCCTCAGTTTATAGTCATACGACGTTTAACATTTTAATGGCAGAATCCTCATTAACAGCAAGAATTTCAGCCCAGTCATTGACATGGAGGATGAGATAGAGAGAACATATGAACTGTAGTGTCAACCTGTAATATTATATAATCATGTCTTCTGTTTCTCCTGACTTTAATTCAGAAATCCATCCATGTTGTTTAATCTTTCTTGTTGCACCTCCTCCTTCATATCTGGAGGTGACTGAGCAACTTGTCAGATTTTTTTCAGAAATGTTCACTAGCTTAAACTCTAAAAGTGGTCTCTAAACTCTAAACTCTGGTCTCTAAGTACTTAAATACAGGATTATGTTTTTACACCATCTTATTTCTTCATGATAGCACCTGAGTGCCAAACTTAGCTTTTATTAATTTTTCAACTTTTCATAATTAATTGACAATAAATGCCTTTAACAGCTACCATATTGGAGGGGGTGTTATGAACTGTTCATGTCTGGCATGCTTTTCTACGTCTATATTTACTCACCTCCCTTTTATGATACAGTTTTTAAAATCCTTTAAAATGGGAGTAAGTTGAAGGAGAAATCACCAGGGCTTGCATTTCCAGGTAGAGGATTTTGGGTATTTGACTGAAGGAGAGAAACTTTTAAAAAATACTGGTGAAAAAACATTATAAGAAAAACTTTTCCTGTAAACTTTAATTTCTGTTGTCTGTTTTTCTGGAATCTGGAAATCCTGAAATTTAAAATACCTGGGGTACTTACAGGCCAAGGGAGGGAGAAAGACATAAGCCTGATTTATTTTCTTTCTAGAAGACTTTGCTTTCAATTTTCCCTTGTCAAATTTCCAATGAGCAGTTGGCTATCCTAAATATAGGATGTCCAGGTAGGCTTTTTCAGCATTTGTACACTTCTTTGTCTAATAAAGATGAAGTTTGTCTGATAAAAAAAAGTCTAAATGTTCTTTCTTGAGTACTTAGGCGCACTCAATCAAAAATTTCAATCTAAGTTCTCAGGAGTAATATTAATATTAATAATTGTTATTATTATTGTTTTATTACTGTAATATTTTGTAAATAACATATTCGTAGAAGAGTGACCAAAACATAACCCAAAAATTTCAGATCCAAGTTTGGTTTCACAAGTCTCTGTGTTGTAGTTTTATCTTTATCTAATTTTGTCCTTCTATGAGCACTTTTCTCCGTTTCTTATTATTAACCAAATTACTGTGGGGTCACATAGGCCCTCAGACTTTTGATTCCACCACCACCCACCCAGACCATCA
>CM067592.1:52598929-52626328 GCA_034336665.1 Luscinia megarhynchos | reverse complement strand
TTTTGGGGAGGGAATAGAAAAGTCTTATGAATGCCTAGCAAGTAGTTCTGAAAGAATAGATTAAATAGATATGTCAGGAATCTTTGATATGGATGTTGAAAACCGTTATGTGAAGATTTGGATTGGAAATTAGAATATTCTTCATAGAAGAATACTTATTGTACTATAAACGGGAAATCTCGCTCTCTAATCTCTCTCTTACCCCATTGCTCTTATCTCTTAATTCTTACTCTTTTACTCTCCTTGCTCTACACTCTTTCTTACACACACACTCTCGTAATAAACTATAAACCTGAAGAACAGAAAATAGTAACCGTCTGAGCCCAACGACCGTCCAACCAACAATACTACCCCCACAATTTCTTTCTGGCCGCATCTGTAGGCTTAGAAGAAAATGTCTTTTGATGAGTATATCACTCCTGGTCAAACATATGTTTTTGGGTAAACCGATATCTGCATTTATCCCATACAAACACATGGCCAGAACTGGTCCTGTTGTGGAGAGTGAATTCTCAATCTGCATAGAATTATTCACAACCTAAGGAAAGAAAAAAAATCCAGAAACCATAGGTATTAGAAGCCCCTTGAAACATCATCACTTTTTGAGAACTAGAGGCAAAGCAATTTCCTGCCACGAGAGGAGTTATCCTTGCCCTACCTGTGATGCCTATTGAGTGCTTTATGCAATATATCAACATACGCAAATATGCTTGGATAGTTTTCATCGCACATTTATGCGTACGTTGAATAAGACTCAACACCTCCAGCTGACACCCAGATGGCCTTCACTCAAACTGTGAGCCCTCAGAGATGTCCCACTCACTGGTCATCACGGCAGGGAGTCAGCTCACCCTTCACACCCAATTTGTGCCCTTTTCAAGCACTGTCTAGAGGTGAAGCTTTCAAAGTTTGCCAACCAGAAAACCCACTGGGTGAGGCTCAGAATGTTTTTAAGAATTTTGTGTTTCAGAGATACAGCACAGCAATACACAGTCATTCAAATTTTTCTCATCACTTGACTGTTGTTTTCATTTGTTAGGCAGTTTCAGCTGAAGCTCCACTGAAAAACAAGAAACTGCTTTTCCTTTTGTCAGAGTCCCTTGAGACAAGATATTACAAAAAAATGTCTAAAATTTCATCTTCTTTCATAGAAAGAATATTATCAGATGAATACAACATTAGGTCTGCTAAAGTAGAAATTATTTACTGATTTTGGTTTTAGATAGATACTTCTTGGTCTCCTAAACTAACTTAAAAACCTGAGAATTTTCATTTAACATGGGTATTTGTATGAGACAGTGTATGAGACAGTGACATAAATCATGTATTTAAAATATGTTTTGAAAAACTCACCAGAATTTGGTACATCTCAGGTTAAGCTATTCAATATTTCACAGCATGAGCACTGTGTCAACCACTGCTTTGTTTTTTTTTTTTTTTAAATATATTTGTATTTTCTAGAGTTTTGGGGAAAAACAAATAATCTTAATTGCTTACTGACCGTTATGTTGTCTCACATTGGTCACACAATGATACAGAATATTTTTAAAATGCTGGTGTATGCTTCAAGGCGAGAAACCATCATAGTCATTCCCTGGTGCTGCCCCCCTTCTACATCTGGCAAATATGATTATTGCAATCCTCTGAATCCTACAATTCTTGCACTATTAGTTTTCAATAGCCCTTATTCACCCGGATCTGAAATACAGCTGTTATTAGGCTCCTAGAGGAGAGTCTAGAATTTTTCATTGAGCTTCAACTAAAAAGGCAAGCCTCTTTTTTTCTTGTCTAGTTGCATTTCATAGATTATAAAGGCGATTATGAAGGAACCTGGCACCACTAGGGGAAAAAATTATTTTGGATCTCTTCTGCACTTAAACTAATATGCAAAAAGGACAAAATATATGTTATTAGCATACTTGGTCCTCTAAAAATTTTAAATTGTGCTTATAATTTAAATGTAAAAAAAATTATTTGTATAACTTGTTAGAATTATGTTAAAATATTCATTTAATTATTTGACTTAAAAAACCCATTAAACCACTATGATTTTTACTTTATCCCCCAATCTTAACATGGTTAATGGGGGAGCTGGAGAAAAAAAAGGAAGGTCTAAGTAAAATACTCTGAAAAGCAAAATAGAGTAAACAAATTTATATACTTTTTCTGAATGAGCAATGTGGGGTGAAAAGCGAAAAGCCATAGAGAGTGAAAAATAGACAGCAGTGCTATGTGCAAGTAAAAATGGTTAAAATGATGAAGCTACATTGTGACTTCTGGCAGTGCAGCAGGAGTTGGTTAGAGGTCAGTCCTTCACTGATCAAAGGAACATGAGGGCATGCCAGTATACTTATCCTAGATATGGAGTGATCTGAGAACATCTGTAGGTTCATTCCCTTTGTTGAGTTACACTGCATTCATCAGTAGTGGTCTCTTCAGATTGACTGTCCTCAGCAAAGCCCTAAAAAAAGACGTGATGGCACGCTATTCATTTGCACATGGGGAGAGAAGACACAGAACCTATAAATAGATACTTTTAAAAGAAATTTTAATTAAGTCATGCTTAGGATAAATATAATGGGAAGGGCATGGATTTCAGGCAATAATATGTGCTTTTGATAAACAAAACTCTTGTCACTTCAACATTAAGCACCTGGAGAGGTAATAACTGAAATCAAATATCACAGTAATGTCTGCTAAATTAAAATAATTGATGGTAACCAGATATTCCTTTGGATATACGCATGCTAAGAGGATAAAGTCTTCTTCAGTAAAGGTGCTTTAAAAGTCATGCATCTTACATAAAATTTGTAAATATAAATGTTCTGTTTAAGCAGCCATGTAAAAATATAGGTTTAGGTGCAGATTCTTGCATCTGACAATAATTAGTTAAGGTTTATGCCTAATGGCTTTTGTTTCTATTGTAAAGGAAATCTCAGTATAAGCAAAATGAAATTTCTGGGCACTGCAAAGAGGTAGCTGGCAACATATTAGGTTTTTCCACTGTAGAATTTCACCTAACATCAGTGAAAAAAAATTGCCAGGTTTTGATAACACTTCTATTCCTTTATAAATTTGTAACAATATTTGCTCTAGGTTTTCAATACCGCAGGTGACTCGTCAAGGATATTTAAGCTCCAATTGTCTAAAATAACCTTTCCAGAGTTATTAACAGGTTCATATATTTTGATGTTCGTATACCATTATTACACCATGAAATCATTACAGGACTTTCTAGGACTGAGCATGTGCTTTCAAGAATTATCAGTATTATTTCAATCCTTATGAAGACCATACAAGGTTTTTTCCCTTTGTTTTGTATGATCTTGCAGCACCCAGATTATGAGAAAATGAATTCAAGATAGGTAAAAATAGTACGAGAATAAAAAAGAAAATATTTTATTACCACAAAAAATAAAATAAAATAAAATAAAATAAAATAAAATAAAATAAAATAAAATAAAATAAAATAAAATAAAATAAAATAAAATAAAATAAAATAAAATAAAATAATTAAAAAAATTAATAATAATAATACAAAAACTCCAAGCAAAGATTTCCAGCAGCTTCCCATCACGAGGGCCCTTATTGTTGGACCCCTTTCGCTTTTAGCATGAGTAGGGATTCATCTGTTTTCAACATCCAGTAAGATATTGACTCATTGTTATGTAAATAAGCTCATTGCTGTTAATGTGCTCTGACTCCTGCTCATTATACAGGATACATACTAAATTTAAAAAAAGATACAAAAAAGTTAAAAAATAATTAGAAGGAAAAAAACCTAGGTGGCAAATTAGCCACTCTTTCATCAGACATTTCACCTAATAAGTTCATGTAAAAATAAAGTTATAAAGCATGTGCAAGATGTGGAAATAAAACAGACTGCTGAAAGTTTTGGTATTGAGATGACATGCAGGCATCTTGTACAGGATTTGTTAATGCCTGCTTTACACCATAGTTTTCCAGACAGGTGAGGCATGTAACTTCTACTGTAGGGAGTGGGAGTAGATTTTCAGATTTCATGTGTACTAAATTCAGAGCTAAATACAAGACCCACACCTCGCAAACAACCTTTTCTCTTTCTTCTAAACAGCCTATGAGAGGTTTTCCTCACAAAATGAAAAGACACGTGGAGAAGTCCTTTTCACTTGAATCTTTCTGATCAGTTTCACCTCAGATTCGAGTATGATTGACACTGTGAAGACAGAGTCAGCACAAGTGCTAGGGAATCCCATGCTGAGAGATTACAGAGAGTGAGATGAGAATAAAAGATTCAGTCTCAAACTGGTGTCATGTCTGATCTGAAATCCATGAAACAACATCCTGACATGGACATCTGCTTATATAATAACCTTTCAACCAACATACAGTACTTGCCTTCTTTTTAAATCAAGCTGTGTCTGTTCGGTTGGCTTTCTTTCTGGTAATTTAGCAAATTTATAGGTAATAATGTTAATTAAAAACATAGAAAATTAATAAATTCATTTTCAGAGGGACAAGAATAGACCCAAATGGGTTTCCAACTTGAAGAACCCATTAACTTTACAAAAAAACACAGCTTCTGTTTCCCAGTCTGTAAAATAGATCTGTGTATCATAGCTAGGTCATTTTGATATCATGAGAGAAAACCAAACCTCTTCCTGTGGAGATAACAGAAAAGTTCATCAGAGTTACACAAGGAAGCTCCATTTAATTTTTGGATATACATATAACAAGCTCAGAATACCTATTTTAAGTTTTTTTTAGTTAAAACTACTGAATTCTTCCTGAAAACATCAGACTAAATTTGAGCCAAATATTATTATTGAAAACCAATTTATATTGAACAGGACTGTGAAAGACTTTATTATGCCTAAATGGGATGTTTTACTTCCTTAATTAACCTTTTGTTTGGTTGGGTTGGGTTGGTTTTTTGTTTGTTTGTGTTCTGACTTTGTTTTTTGTAGGTGCAGCAGTCTTGCTGTGACAGCTCTCTGGGAACAATAAAGTCTGCGGTAGCAGTATTCCTCAACAAGATATAGGATGATTTGGCCCTTCTTCCACCAGCACTTCAGACTGGGCTGTGACACCTAATGAGGAATGGCTGGTGGGGCACTTCATTCCTCCAAAATGCTGGGATTTTCATCCTCAGAGGATTTTCCTGGTTGGTTGGTGTCTTGGGTTGCAATACAGGATGTGACCAGAAACGTGTATTCTATCACCATGTGTTGAAGCCGTGTCGGGCAGTGATCTTTATCTACATAGCACATATTATCTGATAATATGCCACCTTTAAAACCAGGTGGAGCAATCATCTTTATATTTTCCACAACCCATCCTCCCTCCAGGAAGATATCATCTGCTGATAATGGGCCATTAAGTCCCACTGCATGGCTGACACAATTACATCATCCCATTGGGAGATGATCCAACTAGGGTGAGGAGCCTAGTCTTTCCTACCTAGATAAAACCTGAGATTTTGGACAGCAAGATACCGTCTTCCCACTGGATTCCAGAGGAAAGCTGGACCTTTCCACATCATCCCTGGACCTTCAGAGGAAAACTGCACCTTCTACAGGAGCACTGCTTCAGCTGAACCACATCTGTCACTGCAGGGGAACTGTAGCCACCATTTAATGGGTGACAGGGTGTCAGGTTGCATTCTGATTCTGTCAGTGTTTTGGGTTTTGTTCTTTGTAATACTGTATTTTTATTTAAATTTTCCTAGTAAAGAACTGTTATTCCAAATTCCCATATCTTTGCCTCAGAGCCCCTTAATTTCAAAACTACAGTAATTTGGATGGAGGGGGTTTACATTCTCCATTTCAAAGAGAAGCTCCTGCCTTTATTGGCAGACACCTGTCCTCCAAACCAGGATGGTTGGGTGGCTGGTTGGTGCATTTTTCTCTCAAGAAATGGTGGCTGGTGAGTTGGCAAAATATGAGAGGACAGAAAGGAAAAATTCCAGCAGTACACTACCAGGGTCTGTAAAAGGCCCACCTAGGAAACTGCAAGACTTGCAGTCTGTCGAGGGTTCAGGGAATAAAAAGTAATTTGATTACAGGTGCTCAAGCAACATTCATTTTATTCTTATTAGCTGAGAAATGTCTCAAGGGATTGCATGCTAATCTTCTCTAAAACAGATAAATGGCTCTATTAAAAGTGGTGTAATTTGTTCATAGCTCTGTAGCATCAGAGTATTTTATGAATGCAGGGAAACTGTAAATACAAGGCAAGAGAAACTTCTTCTGAAAGACTTGTATAGATGACTGTATATAGAGGTATTGGTGATTTATAATCCTGAAAAGAAGTTTACATATAGGAAAAAAATTGAAGAACTGAGCCAATATTTCTCTTTATTTATCTTAAGGCTCAGACACACTAAAAATGCAATATGAAGCATCTTTATTTTTTAAGATTGAAGGAAACTAAAAACTTGAAACTATATCTTATTCTTTGGCTTATGCACTCTGAAAATAGAAAGGAAGAAGGAAGAAGGAACGATGGACAGAAAGAGAGAAAGAAATAATCAAATGTCCAATTTTCTGTAAACAAAAAAATAAAATTTTTTTTTAGTTACACATACTGAGTTACATAATTTATATGTAATTTTCTAATCAATCAAACTAATTTTTCAGGTTTTTATTAGTTAAAATATTTTGAAAAGAAACTTAAGAAAAAAAATAGGCACATTTTTGTAACAGTGTGCAGTATACAAACAGCTTATGATGCACAGCCATAGACAAAGTACAACATATTTTGAATACAGAGCACTGACTCCAGTACATTTGCACTTGAGGATTGTTTTGAACTTAGCTAACAAGGCATAAGACTCTGGTTATTGTAGAGCCTTGGACATGCGTGTGAAACTTCCATGAAAAGTCGTAACGAAAACAAAACACATATGTCTAAAGCTAAAACTAGGTTTTAAAGGCCAGATGTAAAACCTCACTGAAGTCAGTGGAAGTCTTGACTCAAAGGAGCTCTGAATCAATGCCAAGAGTTTACTTTGTTAGCATTTCCCCAAGGAATGTTTGGGGTGCAAAATAAGCATTTCTATACTTTTTTTTTTTTTTTTTTTGTAATAAGCAATTACAAAGGAAAACTAAGAAGGTATCATTAGTGGGAAGCTTTGCATGGAATTTCCTTTCTTTTAAGGAAAATATAGGTTTGATTCTGCAAAAAATGTCATTTCATTAGTTTCAAATAGCAGTTATACACAAAACACTATCTGATGGCTGAAGAAACTGAGCCAAGGACATAGATCAAGGGGAGATCTGTTGAAGCTGTTATTTTACAAAGGGTAAGTGGAGAAATGCCAAAACCACAAAGCTGCAATCAGGCTATGAACTTCTCTGAAGTTCAAGGTCACTTCAGCTGGGAGGTTTGACTAAACCCAGCCCTGCCAGTAGTTCATTTGTTTCTCACACAATGTTTGGAGGTCTAGTAAAAGCAATTCGCCGTTTTAGGGACCTAATCATAAACTCAATGTGCCTTGGTCTTTGTGTGCCAGCACAGCTCGAGCACAGTGACCAAAAGTCTGAGTCTACCCCCACACATCTTGTGAGTCTGTGGATGGTTGCAATTACATGTGTCAGCACAGCTGCATATTCTTTTTTTAAATGCTTCCCTGTCTGCTGGCAGTGACTGTAAATTTAATGAGAGCACCTGCTGCCCTCTTGCCTAGTTAATTCATAGTGATCTGCCTGAACTAAAGGAAATTTCAAAAAAGCCTCTGTTCTTCAGTAATAAATTACCAGTCTATATCATGGCCTAAAGGGCCTTTGATTCATGTAATATTACACTTACACTAAGCTCTGCTGGCAGCAGGAACATTTAGTTTCTCTGAGTGGAATGGGGGAAGGGAAAGAAGACAGAGGAAAAGGAGAGGAAACGAAGGGAAGTGGCTGGTGAGATTAAATAAAAGGAGAAGATCAATTGCCTGAATATTGACAGTGAGAGAGGTCTTTGTCCTTGACCTCTTACCCTGAACCAAGTATTCACTACAGGTAAAAGCCCTGGCTGCTAAAAATTCTTCATTGACAAGTTATAGTGTAGGGCATTTGAAAATCTTTTGCAAAAAAAAAGTAAAAAGAAAAAGGTAATAACTTCTTTATTCTAAATTTCTAGTTTACCACACATTTATCAGGAAAGTGAATGTCATTCTAGTTAGTAGCATTGTAAACTAAAAGCAGTAATGCCTTCACTAATTATCGTTTTATGCATTTCTTTAAAACAGAAACAGTAAATCTGGAAGCTTTGAGGAAAAAAAAATCCGCAATAAAGAATTTATTGGGGTGGAGGAAGAAAGGCAGGCAGCTAAAGTGAATATAAAATATAGAATATTGCAAAGGGGAATAGATCAATTATATTCCCCTGGAAAAGCATGTGGTGCAAATGAAAAGTTACAGCCACACTAAAATATCTGAAATCCAAAACATAAACAGCATCCAAAAAAGATTTATGTGAAAGTAGATATGGTGGAAGCACAAAGCATTACAAATAGAGTACTATATATCCCAGAGGGAGATACTGACTCCATCAAAGTTTGACTTTGAGGGATTGTGAGGTTCTGACTCCCACAATTTGAATAACTAATTTATGTTGGAGGCATAAGCCATTTTGTTAGATAAGTGGTAGGCAATATACAGCTCCTGTTCTCTTTACACCAAATAGCATCTCCACATGTGGTAACTGAATACATGCACTTATGCATTCAATTTAAACATATTCAGAAAGATTTTTAGGACTGACTAAAGCCCAACTATGTGTTCTGAAACAAACACGGACTATGGAACTGTGCCAGGTACAGAAATGTGATAGAAACAGGCATATTAAAACAAAAATGTATAAAAATAATTAAGTTCATGCACTGAAAACACCCATCATAAGAAATAAATCCAAAGAAGAATTTTATCCATTGAACAAACTATTAATCCTAAATTTATCACAGTTATATGACGTTTTATTGTATGCAGCTTGAAAGACATCTGAATATATAGTTCATGTATGTTTTTCCATCTGTTTTCAAGAACCTTTTTATAAAAAGTACGTTTTATAAGTTTTCTTTTTAACTAGAGGTCAAGTTTCTCACTTTTGGCACCGTAAGAAACAAAAAGGCATGAAGCTCAGAGTTATGTCTGAAGAATTGCAACACTACAACTTTTTTACCTTCTGCTGTTCATAGGTGCTTATATTATTGTAATGCAGGAATAAAACACTACACACCTGGGCTGGTAATACACCAAATCTACTTTGCACCCAGAACACAAAGATGCATGCATTGGGAGCAGAATATTGTCTCATTTTTCATAGCACTCAAACATCTCATTCTCTTGACTCAGAATGACAAGTGCTTTGTGCATACACAGAATAAAATGCACATAAATATTGCAATATTTTCAGGCTACTCTAAACCATGCCCCCAACTTAAGACCCTGATCTCTTCCTCTTCCTCTTCCTCTTCCTCTTCCTCTTCCTCTTCCTCTTCCTCTTCCTCTTCCTCTTCCTCTTCCTCTTCCTCTTCCTCTTCCTCTTCCTCTTCCTCTTCCTCTTCCTCTTCTCTTTATCTGGGATTTTTTTCTCTTTCAATGAGGCTTGTTGGAGGATTAATTCTCTTTTCAAACGAGAGCAAAGAGGATGAGAGAGCTCGGACATGTCCTATCATCACCACCCAGAAAAGTGTAATGACATTTGCACGAGTGGATGTGTAATGAGTAATCACAAAGTGCAGTGAATTTAATCCAGTGCCCACAGATACTATCATACACAACATCATAACTAGATGAGGGTCTAGATATTAAAAAATCTTCCTTTTAGTTCATATAAAAGACAGAAAATTCTCACTTTCCTGTCTTGGGTAGCAGTAGAAGCTTTGAATGTCCCTGGTGTCTCTTTCATGAGCAAGGGAATTTTCATACACACTTCTCAACTGATACAACACCATATTCCCCTCCCTTGAATTGGACCAATACGTTCATTGATTTTAATGGAATAATTTCTGAGGTAAATGGGGAATGCAAGCATCAATACTGGTCTCGTAGACAACATAACTATATATAGATATGACTATGAACAGAAATACAGAAATCATCCACATTACAGCTACCATGTCTGGAGAACAAACACCTGGACAGAGATGACATGCCAGGTGGGTCACGTTTTGATGCAGCTATCAGCTTCCACAAAACATGTGGCACAACCTGATAAAATGTGCTCTTCCCTCTGCTCTTTAGACTGACTTCTTCTATTATATCACATCTGTTCAGCACCTTGCTTTATAATTATTCTTGCAGCATGGATGCAGCATAGTAATGTCTGTGGTCTTCTCCCTTGCTTAGTGATGTGTGCTACCTGGGTGAAGCTAACCTGCACAGAAGATGATGGTTTCATTGAGGCATTTCAAGCCTTTCTTCCCTTTTAATCAATCTGCTTTCCTTCAGCATACTGCCTTAAATGCAACTGAATTCCTGGCTTGAAGGCAGTCCACATGTGACAAACATCTCTCCAGAGTAAATGTCCTACTGAGAGACTCCAGCAGTGTTTATAAGGATGATGTGACACAGGGACTGTTATGGAAAGAGGGAACATTAAAAGAAATTAAAATCACTCTTTGCTGTCACTGCTGTTCCTCTATTGTGTTCATCATACAACACAGGCTTTATATAGCACCATTTTCAAAAGCACTAAATCTCTGGCATTTTGCCTTTTAAATAAAATATACCAGAATAGCAGTCATAAAGTCACCGACCTCAACCTAATCTGCTTTCTGTACACACACAGTACTTCCTCATTGTTACTAGGTGACTAGATTTTATGAATACACTTTCTCTTCTGAAAAAATAAAATCCCAAAAGACTAGGTAGCATCACACTCTGTAATTCTGCACAGATAACAGATAGCAGAATTTATAGCTTGGCTCCTGTGCAAAAATCATACAGTGCATGTAGAATATATAGGCTGAAAGACTTGAGAGACTCTCAAGAGAGACTCAGAGAAACTTGAGAGATATACTCTAACAGAGAAACTCCCCTTAAAATACCTCATCCAGAACACTTAAAATCCATTAAAATATTGCCTTGACTACTGGATGATTTCTGCTTCTCACCTATAGAAGAACCTATAGTTCTTCTCTTCTCTTCTCTTCTCTTCTCTTCTCTTCTCTTCTCTTCTCTTCTCTTCTCTTCTCTTCTCTTCTCTTCTCTTCTCTTCTCTTCTCTTCTCTTCTCTTCTCTTCTCTTCTCTTCTCTTCTCTTCTCTTCTCTTCTCTTCTCTTCTCTTCTCTTCTCTTCTCTTCTCTTCTCTTCTCTTCTCTTCTCTTCTCTTCTCTTCTCTTCTCTTCTCTTCTCTTCTCTTCTCTTCATTTCAAAAGAGACTTGACTGACATTTAGTCCTTTTCATACTCAAAAACAGTTGTAGCTGCATTTCATTTATAAAAGTACCATCATTCTGGAACTCTGGAAACCATTAATTAAGTAATTAAATTAGAAACTAGAAACCAAGAATTAGTCACAGTACCTAACAGTAAGCCAGTTAATAGGAACGTAATACAAAGGAACAAAAGAATACTAAAACATTCATTAGGAAAACAGATTTTATCAACATAAGCATATATTTACTACACATGAAAACACACAAAAGAGATGTTGAGGTGCATTGCAGAAGTCATTTTCCTTTCAGAAAAAAAAATCAAGAAGTCTGATGCTTTTCCAAATGTTCCTCTTTTTACACAAAAAATACAAACTCCACTTTCCAGCATTTTCAAGAAGCAGCAGCTATCCCAATCTAAATAAATGAAAGGCACCAGCTAGTCAGATCAAAAAGAAAAAAAAAAAATCTTCAAACACAGAAATTATTTGAAAGAGTTCAACCTCAAACTTTTCAGTATGGAAATTCGGTCTTTAGAGGACTAAAACTGGCAATGCTCTTTGCCACGATGAGTTTCCACATGAAGCCAATAATCAGGCACATATGCACACACATACAGACACAAATTTAATTTCTCTTTCTGGCAGAAACATCTCTCTTATGATGTATGTTTTCTTTACAGCACAAGGACTGATATATGGAACAGTTGTGCTCTGTAGCACCGGATAGGTTCCAACTTAATTTTTCAAGGTACTTCACAGACACAAGGTTATAACTCCTGATCTGAAAAACCTGTACTCAAAACAAAATAGATAATACCTCCTTCCTCCTTAAACTACAGCTGGCATCTCTCCAAAGCCTACATTCCCAGTTGGAAAATTTATGCTGTAAATTGCTCTGTAAACCAACCCTGTCATGTAAATTGTTGCAGTGTGCACTTCCTGTACTTGCAGACTCTTTGCTCTTAGACATATAAGCAACATTCAGTCATCCTGAAGAAGTTAATAGCTAAAAGACACCTCAGCAGACAAGAGAAAAGGGATATGGCATAGCTCCCTGCAAGGAAAATCATGCATCTGCTAGAAAATTAAAAGTTCTCACTGACTTTTCTAGTTCGTAGTGCAAGTCTTTATTTGAAGTCTTTCCACTTTTCCTAACATTTCCTCTTAGAATTAGAATACCCATGCATTTTATTTAATTTCAAAGACAATATATACATTAAAAACACCTCCAAAACGAAAAAAAAAAAAATCTTTAAATTGTTTTTTAAACTTTTGACATTTGAATATTAATGTAATTTTGACAGAGCAGAGTTTTGACCTAAAACAGAACTTCTCTATTTAGTGGGTCAAAACAATCAACTAACATGGGTGAGATCTTTTTGCTGTTAGTTTTTCATTCCTTGCATTAATCACAAACAAATTTGGAACATAATCTGCTAGCTACATGGTCTGATCAAACAGAATTTTTGGGGGAATAAACTGTAGATGGCTGCCTGTACCAGCAATCAAAGAGTTCTGAATTTTGCCAAAGAATGCTTTTCCAGCTACAAATGTGGCTTCATTTTTTATGGACTTTGATTAATGATTTGAGGGGGACTAAAGCTACTTTTTTAGGGACTAAAAAACCTTTAAAAATAAAGCCTCTTTTCAGATTACTAAAGTTGCTTTCCCAAAAGCCAGTGTTAGCATCTGAAAAATGTACCTAATGCTGCTAAGACATTCAGACATCAAGAAAAATATTGCTACAAATTTTTCCACCTGCAGTATATGAGAAAAAGCTAATATTGCTGATCTTGGGCTGATGTTCCAGCTTTCATTCATGTATCTTTGGCATTCTAAAAATTTACATCTACAACAGAAAATCCCACACCACCACTCTTCCCGGAGCATACCATGCTGCTGTAAGCTTTTAAAACAGATCCAGTGGTAGCACATAAAAAAACTGGAATCCAAAGAATGTTTTCACAATGTTATGAGAAAACATTTAGCTTGTGCAATGAACAACAATAGAAGCAGCAATCAAAGAAAATCATTATTGTCACCAATGAAAAATAATGTTACTTAGCAACCAAGTTTCAATTACTCTTTGTTTGCTAACAATCACTAAGGTATTTAAGGCTAGTAGCTTTATTCCAGTAAGTAATATACCATCAAGTACCATGATAAAGAGCTCCTGTTTTAACTGTTTCTATTTTTCAATCAAGTATCTTGCAATTAATTTTATTAGTGGTTTAGAACTAATTTACTTTGAATGAGCTGTAACTATGATTTGTTATTGTCATGCTGTAAATGGAATTGTAATGTGCAATAATTATTTGTTTAAATAATAGAATCATTGGCATACAGATGATAATACAAGCAAGAAAAAAAATTATTACCATTAATAATAAGATTAAACAAAATTGTATCCAAGAATAGATCCCAGGAGAACCCTTCAGCTGTTTTAGGTGAAGTAGAAATGATACTCCTAATTAAGACAGAACACTGGCTGTCATAAAGATAGCTACAAACACTGCTTCCTAGTGAAAAAATGAGACTTTGTCTTATTGATAAAAATTACCTGACTTCAATCTGCTGTGCCTGTGGCTGTTACCAAGTCTCTGAAAACAGTTACCATTATTAGATACCCTACTTGCTTTTTTACTATTCCCCATGATGATCAAAGATTGAAATTATATAATTTTTGAACGAAGCACACAATTTTCAAATTCTTGCTTCTTTTTCCCAAAAGTGGTTTTTAACCAGACATTCAAGCATGTGATTTTCCTCCTGATAGAGTGGCTGGAGTAAATTCAGGTACCTCAGTACTGAAAGCAGGTAGCTCATTTATTCCACCTGCTATGCCTGTGTGTGTTAATGAAAGGAAGGGGTTCTCACTCTCCCATTTGTTCTTGAGGAACACAGGGTTTCATTTAAGAGCCAGTCATTTGAGCAGCACTGTGCACTGCTCAGAAGAACAGCAGAAGTCAGAGTAGGAGCAAGTGCTGATGTTGAACAGAGCTTGCAGGTCAACACATTCACCAGCCCTGGGTGGTCGTGCTGGGCTGCAGCTCCCTTCATGGAGGATGCCCAGGCTCCTAGCTGACCAAGGCTTCCCAAAAAAGCCCTGTTGACAGAGGATGCCCATGGCACACTGAGGGTGCTGCTGAGAGCAAAGCACAGGACACAAGGCACCCATTTCCCCTGGAAGCCAAAATGCCCCCACTCCGCACTGCTGATACACTGCACCATTCTTTCTGCCCCTTGCCACAAAAATTACTTTTTTTTCCAGTTCTGCAAACATGTCTGGTTCTCAAAGCTTCTTTTCTCTAACCTGAAAACCTATTAATTTATTTTGCTTATGTTTTCATGCAGCATTTGTGCCTGAGGCTTCACTGGAACAGTCAGACATTATAAGAAGCATGCTAACAAACTGCACAAATTGGCAACACTGAAATTCAACTGCTGCAGCTCACATTTTTATACTACAAGAGTGGATTAGACTTTACTCTACCTTGAGAAAATCATAATTTAAGATGGCCTCAGACAAAAATTATTTAGATTGTAAACTCTTCTTGCCCCTAATGCAAAAAAAACCACAATTATTGGCTTTTTTTTTCCTCCATCAATAAGAGCAAAATAAATAAAATTATAATACTTTGTGCATTGATTGATTAAAAAAATTATCAATAATCTCCTTAAAAATTAGATTAAAATTATGGTAAGTGAATTTATGTACCTCCACGCCTGACCAACACAGAACACAAAATCCTTCGTGCTTCTTCAGGCATCTGACAGAGGGAAGCCTATTGCTCTGACAGTGGTGTATGCATTTCTTTTAATTGCTGTTTGCATGCCTCAGTCAATCTGGAGCTAGCCATTCTAATATCCATTTAATCATTTGTTTGAGAGCAAGCTAAAAAGGTTTTTTAATAGCACCAATTCAAGAGCTTTTTTGGCCCCCATGTGTGCAGAGGGACTGAAATGACTTCAGTATAGGCTACTTATATAATAACATTTTTAGTCTAATGCTGATTCAGAAAATCTATGCTGAGTAGTGGTTAGTGCCATGGACTTGTTCTTGTAAGCTGTTTGCTGTAGCAAGACAAAACTTTGTAAGACATTTTCACAAAAATTTCTCCTATGTGACACTGGAAGAAAGAGAAAGTAAAGGCTTTGACTATATAAGAAACCAAATAAGGACTGACTGGAGATCATGTGTTTCCAATCCACTCTGTGTGCTGCCCCCTGATATGATCAAAATCTTTATGTAAATTCAGGCACTTGCTGTTTCTCATGTAGCAAATCTGCTACATAATTTCTTCAAGATTTGTAAGGAAAGAGTGTATCCCCCTTCTCAGAAATTGCACTGATTTAAGGTCTAGTTAACAGTGTAGTCAGGTCTAAATTAGTACAATCTCATAACTCAGATCTACAGCTTGTGGTTCAGAATAATAACACTCTTTAAGGAGGCACAAGGACTGCTTTTCATTTTAATGGGGTTTTGGATCAGATGCTGAATTGCTAAGAATCCCTCCTATCCCAATAACACTGACCATTCTCTGCCCTTCCTGCTGACTGCTGTTGTAGTATTTTTGCTTTAACCTGCCTTCAATGTCTTTCAGCTGTTCTCTCAGCACTACAGGGACTTGAACTTTTGACAATGAATGAGATGTGCCAAGCTAGTAGTAATTACTTTATTGACGTCACTTCAGCTTTCAACCCACTTTTACCCAAGCTGCTACTGTTTGAAACAGTAGGTCATTTGTAGCACATTATGCAAATCTTAGAACTAATCTTTTGCATAATACATAAGAGATCAGTTTGTGCATTAACTAATTTATCTGACTACACAGAAGCTATGAATGCTGATTTTCATTAAGCTCTTCATTAAGTCAAAATGTATCTGAAGTGTGCACATATAGATATATATATATATATATATACAGTCACAAAATGAAATTGCTTCAAAGGTAGGAACAGTCACTTGATACATGGTCTTATCCACTAATGAATGAGGATTCCTTTCACATGAGATAAGCATAATCTAAAAGAAAATGGATTCCCCCTTTGCAATAAATGGATGAATTAATGCACACGTGCATATCTTTTCAATAGGTTCTGAAATTGTATTTGTATATGATGCAAATAGTCTGTATAGATTACCAGCTATCATACAACTCTTCCCTCTATAAAGTCACTGCAAATTGGATCAAATCTCATCCATTTCATCTGTAGGGTCTTTCTAACATGGGAGAAGTAGAAGAAACTGAGGGACTTCTTTTTATTTTAGAGTTAGTTACTTAAATTTCCAGAAAAAAAAACCTCAGGGTATTATTGAAATATTTCTTTAAAATGATATTATTAAAATAAATCATGATTTCTAGGTGCTGTATTGTCAATAAATGCAGATGTCAGGCTACACTCAGTTATGTCATTGCTGGATACCTACTCTATTGATCCTGATGGGGAAAGTGTTGCACATTCTGGAACCAGTGAAAACAGAAATTAAGGAAGCACAGGACTGTGCTGAACTGTGCTGCATTGAGCTGCACATAATGTGAGGCCTTTGGGACTGTACTGTGCAGCAAAAGTTCCTTGACTGCAGCATAAACTAAGCCTACACAAGAGGGAAATTGTGCAAGAGAATTTGTGCTCTTGCCTACAAGAAAGAGAATTTAGTAGGCAGCTTCCACTGGGTACTGTTTATTGGACCACCTTTATGACCTTGCCTTTACCTAAAAAGGCAGCAGGAAGTTCTCATTAGAACAGAGTTGCTTACTTGTGAAGAAATTATATGACCAAAAGGGAGAGCTTTGCTCCATGGACAGGATCAGATCTGAACAGCGTGATGTGTGAAAGTGTACCTGAGCTCCAACTGATGCTGCACAAATGCTGGGTGTCCAACAGCCGAAGGGACTTGAGATTTGCTGGGTATCTATATTCCTCCTCCTATAAAGCAGTTATCTTATCACAGCATTTGTTGTTGGACCTTCATTATTAAGCTCTGGAAAGAGTCCTGTGCTGAATCTCTTTGCCCCGCTGCTCCCACCATCCTGAGCAGCTGATGCTGAGCAGCTACTGTTGGAGGAGATCTCAGACCTTTCATTCTGTTACATTTTACCGTCAGGACAGAGTGTGCCAAGGCTATGTGCAAAAAAAATTCCACAGATAATTTTTATGGTACTGTTTCTAAATCATAGTTATGATAAACATAGCAATAATAATTTTTTTAAAAGTAAGGAGCACGAGCACACACACACCCCAGTTGCAGCAGCTGCTTTCTTGTTCTGTTTACCCTCATCCTCCTTCATGGGAAATAAACTCACAATTTTTGTATTTGTTTCCTTCTGGGCAAGCACGGAGAGATGAATAATTGCCATCTCCCATAAGATGTATATTGACATTGCAGTCACTTTTAAAAGAGCCTAAAAGGTCAACATGCTTCAAGAGAGGTAATAAGTGATGCTCCCTCCTTGCATTCAACAGCAGTATCTAACAGCCTGCAACAGATGGAGAAAAAGGAGGGGGATGTCAACTATCCTCCTAACTCCTGCAAGTTCATTAAAACTAATGAACAATCACCATGTGTTATGTATGAAAACAGATAAAAGGTAAAGACAAAATATTATATTGCTATTATAATACTCTGTGTACAAACCACTCTGGGATTTGGCCATATACTTTACAGCAGAATATTTATTAAATTATTAAGATTTGTGAGTTGATGGCATTCTCAAACAATTTATTATAACTGCAAAATATTTTAAGTTTTGAAAACACGATAAAGTTGATTTAATAATCCCCTAATCTATTACACAACTTCCTCTAGACTTTTTTTCAATTACACCTCATAAATTATAATTTACTCTGTATTATGGAAACATTAAAAAATAAACACTTCATGAGAATTTCACCAGATTCATTTATTTTGTTGAGTTAACTAGCAAGCATAACAAATTCACACATGACCTCTGAACTTATGAGCACAGGGCCTCAAATTCATTCTACCATCAAGAATATCCATCTGCCAAAGGCAACAACTAAATGTTTTATTTAACTTGAGCCAAGATATTTGCCCTAATGACTACAGTATGGAAAAAGCAAACAAATAGAAAACTAGCAGAATTCTTTCTGTTCTTTAAAAACACCATTGAAGTTCAAAGAGTTAAAGAAAAACAAAAATCCAAACACTGTCCCATCCCTATTGTGCTTGCTTAGTAAGGATGTGTCACTGAAAGTAGAAGCAGATAGATTTAGTAAAATCTAAATACAAAACATTTGTACTATATGAATGAGAGATGTCATTCCAGTGTCAACAACATCACTTTAGTGAAGTACCTTTTTAAAAATAGTGCTCTGATTTGTTGTGGTTTCTTTAGTGGAATTGTTTTGGGGTTTGTTGTCCTCTGTTGTTTTACACTGCACCTCAATGTACCACAGCTTGTAAAATGCTCCAGAAGAAGTCATGGTTAAGTTTTGCAAGGTTCAGAAAATGCAAAATGTACCACCTCATTTTGGCAGAACCAGACTAGCAAGAATTTATTTTAAAATAGTTATTCCCAAAGGATCCTGTTAGGCCAAATGATTCCTAACAGTGATGTCAATTGTCTGATAGTGAATAGTGTTCCTGATAAGTCTTGATGATTTTATAACTTTTCACAGTATTTAAGCGACCACACTTCACTTATATTCACCCTGGATCTCTCCTTTAGTAATTTTCCCCCTTATGTGTGACAATATATAATTGCATATGGTATAATACACCAATTTATGCCTCTTTTGGTTTAATTTCTCTTTGTTGTAGTCGCCAAACATTCCTCAGGACAGTAAAACTTTAGTTTAAATCCAGTGTTGCTGCATCTTATGATGATTACAATTAACCTTGTTGACTTTAATGACAGGGAATTACTTAAACATCCGACTCCAGCAGAAATGGTATGATAATCCTGTTGTACATATGCCTATTCCCAACAAGATTAGGCAGTACGACAGTTTTGCCAGGCAGAAATCGATGTTTAAAGCCATAAAAAAGTGGTTTGAGTTGCACTGTTTCAAGTGTGAAGAAACTGAAATGCTTTGGCATCATGTCCTCTGTTGGAGGCAGGCTGAGGGAGCTGGGGTTTAATCTGGAGAAGACCCATAAGACTTTATCACAGCTTCCAGAAAGGTCTACAAAAAAGCTGGAGACTGACTTCTTCCAAGGGCACAAGTGAAAATGTCTCTAAACTGAAATAGGGTAGATTTAAACTAAATATAAAGAAGAAACTCTTTGCTTGGAGATGGCGAGGCACTAGCACGAGTTGCCCAGAGAAGTTGTGGATGCCCCATTCCTGGAAGTGTTCAAGGCCAGTTGCATGGGGCCTGGTCTAGTGCCCAAAACGATGAGTTGCAGCCATGATTTTAAAATTACCTTTCAACACAAGTCATGCTATGATTCAATGATTCTATGACCATACATGGGGAGGCCACCTCATGATGGACCACGAACTTGCTCAGATAATCAGAATAAACAGCCTGTCTCCTTTAACAGCAGCATGAGGATTGGACACAATCCAAGGGTTTCACCATGAATTCTACAGCATACATGCAGTCTTCTTACAAGAAAAAACCACCAGATTTTTTCCCTATAATTCTATTAATTCTCTTTTTTACTGTTTCGTTTCACATCCAGTGGGGCACAATCAACAGTCTGGCAAATGACACAGATATGTTGACATTTGCTGCTATATTTTTCAGTAAAGTCCTTTAAGGTACTCGGCTTTCTCTAGAAACTCCTTTGAAAAAGGCATGTGGGAGAAGGTACATCTCCTTTCTACCCACACAAATTCATACATTTCTGTATCACACCAACACTTGCAGTTTAATATTAATTTTAGCAACTACAGAAAATATCTTAGCCAACAATTTATTCTCTTAAATTCTCTTTTTTGCTTAAATAAAGAAAATATTGACTCACTCTTTCACAAAGAAAAACAAAAAAAAAGTTTAAAAAAATGTGCACACATAGACAGATTCTGAAGCCATTAGTATGTCAACTTTAAATTATACAGGTTTTTGAGATAGTAGAAACATTTTTACCATTGTAAATAAGCAGTGATATTAATAATGCACAGTAATCCCACTGCAAGGTCCATTGACTGCTACCTATAGATTTAATATTCTCAAAAAAATACATTCTTTGGCTGTGTTTTTTCCCCTTCCTCTCAACACTCCTTCACTGTGAAATGTAATATTCCACAGGATCTTCGAGTGATACACTCTTTCTGCAGTGTACATCCCCAACAGCTATCTGCAGCAGCTTTAGCTGGGTCTACCTGAGCACTCAGAGCAACCAAATTGCTCTGTGGAGCTGTAGCTGGTGCCAAGCACCTGAAACACACACAGCACAGCTTTCAGGGCATTTGTGTACTCTTTCCTACCTTTACTTTTTCTTTTGGGGACTGTTTCTCCTTTCTGTGGCTGGGATGCATGAAGGCTTTTCCAAGTATATTTCATTTTAGTTTCATCTAAAAGAAAAACATACTGAGTGAGCTGATGTCTTTGTGCTGTGAACCAAAGTGCAATAAGTAGAGACAACCTGGAGATCTGCTTCAAAAGCACAGTCCTGATGAAAACTAAAAGCTCATGTAGGTACATTCAATGTTTCCTCAATGGAATACTGAACCTGTCTTCTCTGATTTGCAAGGTCATTTTAGGGAACACTGCTGAATTGATATGAGTCATGTATTTATAACGTCTGCCTTTATATATATATATCCCCTTTTAGGAAATGGTGTTTGTCTTTTGGGAGCCTATAAATGGTGTGAAATCTGCCACAGTTTTTTTTCTTCCATGAAATACCACTCCAGGTTCTTATAGTGTTTCAAAGTTCTCAAAAGTAATGGATCTATTCAGTTCTTTCTGAAGCTTCTGCCTTCGGGCAAAATCAAGCTATTATGGGAAGCAAGTCTGGAGATGGCTGGACTCTTTCTACACTGTGCTGAGATTTCCTTGGAACATAGCATACATGCTGAAATCTTAGAATAAGTAGTATTTGATCACTATACTTAAGGATTTTATTGCAATACATAGGAACAAGGAATCCTTACTTGCAGTAGTTTTTCTGCAACATTTCATCATATTGCTTGTAATCTTAATGGTATTGTGAAAGAACACTTTTGAAGCTATATTAAGGATACATAAGCCTATATTCCAATTTGCCTTTGTTTTCTTTACAAATATAAAAAGATACTTCTCTAAAATAATTAAATTATTCAAGGAACGAAAAACTGTGTTTCAGAACTACACTACACACAGTGCAGGCCTGATTTTATAATAACCCCTTTACTATTCTTCCATGGCTAGGAGGAAGATGGCTTAGAGTCTATGAATATGAAAACCCCTCATTTTCACCTCCATTAACAGAACTGGAAAATAAATTGAGACAATAAAAATGTCCAGGCTAATGCTTGTTTTGGGCAGCACACTAAGGCTGGAGCATGCACAGAACCTTGGAGGGGCCTCTGGAGGGGATCAGCCCTTGGTATCCCATCTGATCACGTCACTCCTCACAAAATGCAGCACATCCACACTCCTCTGCCAGGACCAGGTTTGCAAGAAAGGTTCTGGGTTAACTGTAGTGGGTGTACAAGGATAAAAAAGCCAAAGGAAGTTGGAGTCATAGAACCTTCACTCTCCCCTGGCCAGAAGTAGAGTACAAATGTTGCTTCTCTTGCAAACCTGATTACACCTGCCTCAGAACACTGAGTTTGCTCACTGCCTTCAAACAGCAGCCTCACCCCATGCACCTTAGCCTTGTTGTTTTCACTGATTGAAGGCTCTAATGAGACTCATAAAATTGCAATATTGTATCTCATGTATTAATGTTTTAAATATTTTAAAACCAATCATGACAATAAAAATAGCTGGGTTTTGAAAGTACGACTGTGGAGAGAAATCAGTTTCTATCATGTGTCACACATTCCCATTTTGGATTTTAGTTATGGATATTGACAGTTTATGTAACACGATAAAGTAATAAGCAAAGCATTTAGTAATGCTGAAAGAAAATGCAATCTAGTAGAATAATATACAATGTCTTCTTAGGAATTGTTTAATGATATTTTAAAATATCACAAATACATTTTCAAATAGGACTATGCTGAAATAATTTTTCATGCTAATCAAATACAATATCACAGTATGGTATTATTGAGAAGGAAATAATCACTGCATTTCTAGTGAAAACAATTAAATATTCCTGCAAGAAAAAGACTGGAGGCATTTTTCACCTATCTAAGAAATTATTAGCTCCAACAATTCTTTCATAAGAAAGTCATCAAGTTGCATATTAAAATCATGCTATAAACCTCTATGGCATAAGAACAATTTTTTTTTTTTTTTTGTACCACAAATCTCATCTATTTTTCTAAGTACATCAGCATGCCTAACCAAAAAGGACTCATCATCCAAAACCTACCCTTGTATAAAGTATAGTTGTTTAAAAATTAGTAATCCAATTTCTGTTTCTTGACAAACGTTTCACTCCTGTCAACCAGCAGGATGCTTTTAAATCTCAAGTACATCGGTATATAAATTTTTTTTTTTAATGGAAATGAGAAAACTATAACAATTTAAAGGTCCCATTTGAACCACTTTGATATGAATAACAGCTATTAACACTTTACCATGAGGACAAAACACTTAGGGACCACGATAACAAGTTTATTAAAAAGAAAAAAAAAATAGACTAACAAAGATAGAATTCTCTCTAGCCTTTTCCTGAGAAAAGGGAAGGCACTTAAGACCCTGGGTAGCTCATAAGGCCACATTAGGACATAAGGGTAATAACCTGTGCAATGTGCATTTCAGAGGACAAATATGAATATGCAAATAGTTGCTCCCAGACAAAAATCTGCATGGTACAAATACGAATGAAGTTTCTTCACAGAAAATACCGTAAAAAAAATCCAAAGAGCAAATTATGAAAAAACTCATTTGCAAATAATTTGTGAATAAAATCACTTTATAAACGCATCAAAAAACTGTTGTGCATTTGCTTGCTTAGGAGTCCAATCTAAACCAGTGTCACATTAGTAGTACTCAAACTATGGCAGCTTTATATATGGTGATTTTGTCTACAAAACATTTCAACTTCCACGTTCACAACAACAGCATAAGAAATGCATGTTCCGTTCACATTGGTGGGAATCTCTTCATTTGCTCTTCATTTTCTCATCTACCAGTGAATTTAAAGGTAACTCAGGTAAGATGTTCCAACCTTATGATATATTTTGCTAGCTTGAACTTTGAGCCGACTCCAGAAGCATTTTTCTCTCCACTTACTAGAAAGATTTCTGTCAAAGCTTCCTAACTGCATAGAAAATCTTCAAGAAAATACAAAGCTTCAGAACTGTCTTCAGAAATGCTGCTGGTATGCTTAGCCAAGGCTTTTTGCAGACTCTAAAATTGCCACAGGCTCAATGTTTTTGGTTTTAGTTATCATTGTTGTACTTTAGCAGAACTTAACATACAGTTTTGTAACTTTTTTTTCCCCTAAGAATAATAGAGCTTCTGTTTTGAAGAAAAACTCTGTCTACATCTATCCTCATCTCATGATTGTGGACAGGTTTTTTCCAGCAGATGTGCTTTGAATATATTGCATATGCATTTGAAAATATTTTGAATATAGATTTCCAGTCTGTATTTTGCATAAAGTTTGCTATCCCTCTTGTTCCTATTCTACCAGACACATTTCTAGCTGATATTTTTCAGCTCTAGACAAAGATTTCTGACGAGAACATCTTTCCAAGTTACAGATGTAGCTCACTAAAATGACTGTCATATACAGGTATGTTCTGTAAAAGATATAGCTAGTAAGATGGTATTTTTTCTGCTGTTTCTATTTTATCCAGGAAAATTTTGTTTTATTAAGAAATACTTGACCAACTTCTTCTGTAGTTAATACTTGCAAATAGTAAATGCTATCCAAGGTGAATGTTTTGGCATAAAACAGAATGGATTTAGTGCTGAGACCAGTCGACAAGGCTTGGAAAAACCTGCAGCAGAACTGCCTGATCAGGAAAGAGTTTTCAGGAAGTTCAGAGAAGGGAAGTTCAGGGAAGGGAAGTTCAGGAAGTTCAGGGAAGACAAGTTCAGAGTGCAGGAAAGTTCAGGAAGTTCAGGGAAGGGAAGTTCAGGGAGGAGTTCAGGGGAAGGGAAGTTCCAGGAAGGGAAGTTCAAGGGAAGTTCAGGGAAGGGAAGTTCAGGAAAGTTCCAGGAAGTTCAGAGAAGAAGTTCAAAGGAAGTTCAGGAAGGAAGTTCAGGGAGAGGGAAGTTCAGGAGAGGAGTTCAGGGGCAAAGTTCAGGGAAGTTCAGGGAAGTTCAGGGGAAGTTTCAGGAAAGGGAAGTTTCAGGGAAGGGGAAGTTTCAGGGAAGTTTCAGGGGAAGTTTCAGGGGAAGTTCAGGGGAGTTCAGGGAAGTTTCAGGGGAGTTCAGGGGAGGTTCAGGGGGGAAGGGGAGGGAGGGGAAGGGGAAGGGGAAGGGGAGGAAGGGGAAGGGAGGAGGGAAGGGGAAAGGGGGAAGGGGAGGAAGGGAAGGGAAGGGAAGGAGGGAGGTTTCAGGGAAGGGGAAGGAAGGGAGGGGGAAGGGAGGTTTCAGGGGAAGGAAGGGGAAGGGAAGGGAGGAAGGGAAGGAAGGGAAGGGGAAGGGAAGGGAAGGGAAGGGAAGGAAGGAAGGGAAGGGAAGGGAAGGGAAGGGAGAAGGGAAGGGAAGGGAAGGGAAGGGAAGGAAGGGAAGGGAAGGGGAAGGGGAAGGGAAGGGGAAGGAAGGGAAAGAAGGAAGGAAGGGAAGGGAAGGGAAGGGAAGGGAAGGAAGGGAAGGGGAAGGGAAGGGAAGGGAAGAGGAAGGGGAAGGGAGAAAGGGAAGGGAAGGAAGGAAGGAAGGAAAAGGGGAAAGAGGGGAGGAGGAAGGGAAGGAGGAAGAGGGAAAGGGAAGGAAGGAAGGAAGGAAGGGAAGGAAGGGAAGGGAAGGAGAGGGGAAAAGGGAAAGGGAAGAGGAAGGAAGGAAGGGAAAGAGGAAGAGGGAAAGGAGGAAGGGAAAGGGAAAGGAAAGGAAGGGAAAGGGAAAGGGAGGAAGGAAGGAAGGGAAGGGGGAAGGGAAGGGGAAGGAGGGAAGGAAGGAAAGAGGGAAGAGGAAAGAGGAGGAAAGGGAAGGGAAAAGGAAAAGGAAAAGGGAGGGAAAAGGGAAGGAAGGAAGGAAAAGAGGAAAGGAAGGAAAAGGGAAGGAAAGGAAAGGGAAGGGAAGGGAAGGGAAGGAAGGAGAAGGGAGGAAAGGGAAAGGGAAGGGAAAAGGAGGAAAAGGAAGGAAGGAAGGAAGGGAAGGAAGGAAGGAAAGGGAGAAGGAGGAAGGAGGGAAGGAAGGGAAAAGGGAGAAGGGAAAAGGGAGAGGAAGGAAGGAAGGAAGGAGGAGAAGGAAGGAAGGAAAGGGAAGGGAAGGAAGGGAAGGAAGGAAAGGGAAGGAGGAAGGAAAGGGAAGGGAAAGGGAAGGGATCCTGAGTATGGTGGAAACTGTAAGGGGGGAAAAGATGAGGCGCAAGGCACAGAGTTCAGTAGCTCAGAGCTTTAGGGCTCTGGGTCAGCAACACCACTAAGTATGCAGAAAATCACTCAACAATTAATTTCCTGCAGATTTGTTCCCCGTACAGATCACAATGTATTTTAGGTGTCCTTCAGCCAGCAAATAAGGCAGGAAAATGAAGCGAGGTTGGCAGTATCGTCGCGACGATACATAAAGGTGCAGTGCTGGTGCGGTAGACTGACTTTTTTGAGCAAGTGGATCAGTTCTCACTGTTTGTCGATTCCTGCTTTTGAGTTTATTTCAAACCGGCTGAACAAGCTTTGGAGATCTCCTCACATGGTCGGGGTTCGCTATTTCACAAGACCAGCGGGCTGGATTTTTGTTGTCAAGCGGTATTTAAACCGCAGACAACAATTTCAGCCAGCAATGGGTTAAACATCAGAATTGGTTTCAAGGCAAAGTAATGTGACGCCGAGACCAAGGCACCGACATGTCCAGATATTACGGTTATTGCTGTTAAGGCGGACTGGACAAGAATCAAACCAGTAATCCCGCTGTAATGGAAGGGCGATGGTTGCATAAAGGGTATCCGCAGGTGAGTGCAGGACAGCCGGAAGTTGAACAGATGTTACAGGTTTGCTGGAATGAACCATAACAATGTATCGATATGGGCTGGTAGCTGGAACTTTTGAGTAAAAATAAAGTAACCAGTTAAAGTGCAGGTATTTAATGCTTTAAGGGTCAAACAAACCGAGGTATCGTGCGTCAATTATTTTCTCGGGCTTTGTTTTCAGAGGGAGATTAATGTTTTCGGTGTTCATTGTCTTTAAATGATGACAGGAGATTGCCGGGTTTTCAGCCGAAACAGGATTATTTGAAAAATAAAAGCACAACATCTTTTGGTTTGAAAGCGGTTTACAAAGAGAATATGTATTGCCGACAAAGAACATGGGTTCAGTGGCAATGGATGCTGATACGTTATTTTCCATTTAAACAAAAACCAGATGAACAATTACGTTAAACAGCTGCCATTTTAGTCATAGTCAAGCATCGGTGACAACGAAATTACAAGATGACCTCGAGGTGAAAATATCGAAACAAAATCACGGTTAACAGGATAAACAGATCTTTAGTCTTCAGTTATGCTTTTGGATCATAAATTTCAGAATTATAAAATAGTGCTTTTAATGTGAAATTAATGAAATAAACTGGTGATATTTTCTCGAAGACAATTTCGAAAGTTCTTCTGTACTGAATTAAAATTCTTCATAAACAGTCTTGAGGAATAGGTTGGAGTCCGGTCAGTAAAATGAACCTCAAGACGGATCCGGCTCCATATCAAAACCATTAACACCGTTTGTTTCGCAGGGATGGAACGATCGTTTCGGTGCGTAAACGCTCAATCAAAACTGAGACCTCCGGTCGCAGGGTCTGTGAAAGATTGATACGAGCAGAGACGGTTGAGGAGGTGTCCGGGGAACCGGCACTCCGGATCCTCGGTGGACGTAAACGG